>PVIJ01002940.1:0-146732 GCA_004024925.1 Scalopus aquaticus
GGAACTCTTCTACACTGCTGGTGGGAATGTGAACTGGTCCAACCACTATGGAAGGCTGTATGGCGATTCCTCAGACTGCTAAACATGGAGCTTCCATACGACCCAGCAATCCCACTTTTGGGAATTTACCCAAAGGATACAAAAACACTAATCCAAAAGGATACATGCACCCGTATGTTCATTGCAGCACTGTTCACAAAATTTCCTATTTAAATGTAAAATTTGAGAAAGACCATTTTTCAAGTGCTGGCCTCTTTCTTTTAAATATATCTTTTAAGTTGTTTTTATTTTTTAAATTTATTTATATAATTTACATTTTAAAAAAATTTTATTGTTTATGTCTTTTACATTATTGTTTATTCCCTGTGGGTTTTACCCACCACCAATTCACCCGTGAACCGTCACCATAGTCCCTTGTGTTCTTTTCTCCCCCGTTTTGAGCCCTTATCCTCCCCCTCCCTTGCTGAAAGTTTCTCATTTATGGTTGCCTGCTAGCTTTTGTTTTGGTTTTGTTGTTGTTGTTGTTGTTATTTTCTCCTCCTGATCTCTTACTTGGTTCCCCTATATGCCTCCTATGAGTGAAACCATTCGATATATTCCCTTTTCCTTCTGGCTTATTTCGCTGAGCATAATCCCTTCTAGCTCTATTCATACCTCTTTTCTAAAAGATTTTTCTGCATTTAGTTAATTATTTTCATTTATTGTGGTTTTAAGCAAGTTATTTTAAGATTTATTGAGGTACAATTGCCAAAGAAAATGATAAGATAATGAAAGTTTAAATTTGCTATTTGCTATGACTTATATACATGTACATTGTGAAAGGATTCACAATACTTCCATGCTTCCATCACCTCACAAATTTAACTTTTTTTTGCTTAGAAGAACTGGGGTATAGGCCAGAGGTGTGATGGGGAGAGTGGGGGAGGGAGGGTGTTGAAAGGATTCACCAGAGACAGAGTGGGGAGCAGAACAGGCAGATTTGCTGAAATACACTGCTAAGGGGAGCAGTGGAAAACACAGGACAGGTCTCCTGTGCCATATATGGGTTAGTTCCTTGGCCAAACTCTGGCTGCAGTGGTGACAGCACTGAGACTTAACCCCTAGGCCACCAGGGAGGCCTTATTTAACATTTTTGATGAAGTTTTAATTGATTGCCTATAGTCACACAGACTGTAATTGTTGCACCAAGGAATAATAAATGGGAATAATAAGAGATGAGAAATGGGGAAGGGAGAGCAGGCATGAGAAATAAATGGATGCTCTCCGAGGATCAAATGTGTCAAGAGGAACATTTGGTTAAAAGGAGAGAAAAAGAAAATACCTATGTCTCAGTTAAGAGTAGTGGTGACAACACTAGCAGTACTCATTTCAAAGAGTCTAAGAAGCTATTGAGTGTAAGATGCTCCTTTATTTTAAGAAAAAATTTCCAATTTATGCCATTCCATTGATTAGTAGATACATCTTCATTTCTGAGTTACTAACATGTAAAAAAAGAAGCATTAGAATAGATGTAATAAAGTTAGCAACCACCTCCTGCACCCCTGGGTCTCTCCTCTACAGTAACTACCATTTTTCAGTTTCCAACAGGCTTTCACAACTGCCCTTATGACCTTTATAGGAAAGGAAACTGAATCTTTGCAACAGCTGAGTCATTATCTTGAGATTACAGAACTAGGAATTTTGGAGTCCATGGCCATTGTCCATGTGATGGAAATTCAGTAACAGGCACTATCTTAGCAATATGGACTTGCAATTAATTAAAACAATTATTCATAATATTTAAGAATCACCTACATAAGACCTGTTTTAAAGACTCTACCACAGTATTATCATACCAAAATGCAACAGTTTATATATCTATACATCTATATCTCTATCTATATATATAGTCTTTAAAAAATTTTTAAAAATAACTACCATAAAATTCATTTGTTTGACGTGTTCACATCAATGAGTTTTTAGTATTCACAAAGCTGTGCAATGATCACCACTCCTTCCAGTACATTTTTATCATCTCTAGAAAAAATATACCATGCCCATTAGCAATCACTCCCCATTTACTCATAAACGTCTTAGTCCTAGGCAACAATCTATTTTTCTGTCTCTATAGATCCTATTCTGGACACTTTGTACAAAGGGAATCATACAATATCTGACATTTTGTGTCTGGCTTCTACTTAGCATTTTTTCAAAGTTTATTCATGTTATAGAATGTATAGTACTTCATTCCTTTCTGGGGCTGAATTCAATTGTATGGATAGACTACACTTTATTTATACACCCATCAATGCCAGATGATAGGCATTTGGGTTGTTTCTCTTTTGGGGCTATTATAATAATGCTGATGTGATCATTTGTGTAGCCATATGGCCTCAATTCTGTAAAGTCTATATGTTGACATAGGATGCTGGCATATGGTAAACTCTATATTTAACATCTTGAAGAAATGCCAGGCTATTTTCACAGTGGTTGTATTATTTTAAATGATCGTCTGTAATGTGTGGGGGCTCTAATTTTTCCACATCCTCACCAATACTTGTTATTATTTGTCTTTTTTTATTATAGTCATTTCAGTGGGTATGAAGTAATTTCAGGGTTGTTCCATTAATTTTTAAAGTACCTGTTTCTAATTCTATTATAAATAATATACAACATATGCATATACATACATACACATATATGTGCATATCATGACTGTGATCTCCGAAAATTTGGCAACTGTCCGTACAGCCATATATGTACATATTCACTTCTATTAAATCCTCAGGGCTCAGTCTGATGGATGTTAACAACACTTCTGTGGTGTAACTTGGTAGGAAAATCATCATCTCCAAGAGCTATAAGCTGAGAAAGACTGCCAGCCAAAAATAAATCATTCTATTCACAGTTTAGTGCTTTATTACCAGGTCACTTTGCCTATAGGTAAGGAATGTGAGAAATAAGAGACAGAAAAGACTCACTGAATTGTATACTCCATTAGAATATCTAAATTTAAGGCAGAACCTACACCTACAATATGTCTTTTTATGATTTGTCCCATTCGCTTTTAAAGCCAGGAAGGTGGCAATAAAAAGATATGTATCATGTAAAATGACATGTTTTATTTTTCATATTTGTTCCCCGAAGAGGTAGATTGCAAAGAAATAGCATCTCTCTGAAAGCCAAGTACTTCCATCATTTATGAACGCTCCATGGTGCTGGCAGGAAGGCAAATTATTTCAGTTCTCAAAACTCAAGACACATTTAACTTTTAAGTCAAAGTCTCGTTATAAATTGTATATGTACATAGGTATATAGATACATTTTATAGTTAGATTTATATATAGATATCCCAGTCATAAGATTTGTAATGTACTATTTATATATAGATAACCCAGTCATAAGACATGTAAGTCAGTCAGAATCACTTATTCTTTGTAAAAAGTTCTTTTTTTTTTTATGAAACAATGGAAAGAAACAAAAGCACAACAAAATATCATTTCCCCTAAACCCATGAATTGGTTGAACTAGCACCCAAATTCTAATCCTTCTAATACCTACTGCATGATTTATCTGATAGGGGAGGTGGGGGAGGAAACAATAGGAAATTGTTGAAGTTGTCAAGTTGCAAACCTTAAATATGTATTTTATTATACCAAGAAGGTATTACTAAGTATTTTCAATCTTTTTCCAAATCAATCTATTGGCATATCTAAGTCTTTTTTTTTTTTTTTTTTTTTTTTTTTTTTAAAGATTTATTTTTTATTTATACATACAAGTTGGGGTACAGGCCAGAGGCGTGGGGCGGCGTGAGAGTTCACCAGAGACAGAGCGGGGAGCAGAACAGGCAGATCAGAAACACACTGCTGAGGGGAGCAGCGGGCGAGGCAGGAGAGGTCTGCCGCGCATGTGGGATTCTCCCCGGCGTCGAACTCACGTCGCCGCTGTCGCCGCTGCCGACAGCTCCACAGCGCAGCGCTCAACCGCTGCGCCACCGGGGAGGCCAGCATATCTAAGTCTTGATTAAACTTCTAGAACTAGTTGATAACATTTCTTTGAATATTGTTGTATTAAATAGTTCACAATAATATTGAGCATCTACTATGCACAAGACACCAGCAAGGCTATTTTTCTCTTGTTATTCTAGCTCACATCAGTAATGAGAACTTCCTTGCTACTTAGAATGATCTGATCAGATAATTGCATTATTCAATTCTTCACCTTCCTCAAACCTTTGTTCAAATGCCATTTCATAGTTAAAGATCACCCTATCTAAAATTTAAAACCTCCCTTCCATACCTTCAGCTCAAACCATTCTCCTTCTCTGTCTTATTGTTTTTCAAAAAACACTTATTATCTTCTCACTTAATTTATTTTATTCATTATTTGTTTTCTTCACTGTAATTCAGGGAGGGAGTTTCTCTCTCTCTCTCTCTCTCTCTCTCTCTCTCTCATTCTCTCTCCATCTATCCACTCATCGTGAAGTAATATTGGTTTATAATCATCATTTCATTTCTAAGGCCCAAATGGTTTTTAGCACATTGGGCTCAATAAATATTTGTTGAATAAAAAAATGAATGAAAATGGCCACTGTTTACTGAGTCTTCACTAACTTTGACTTCTTAGATAATTTGGATTTTTTCGAATATATATTTATTAGATCATCCTTTACTTTGATTTTGACTTTGACTCCTCATAATGCATTTTCTTTTTCAGTTGCTTTGTTCTGGAGCTTCTTCTATATATTTCTCTCTCTCTCTTTTTTTAAAGATTTATGCATACAAGCTGGGGTGTAGGCCAGAGGTGTGGAGGGGGGGTGGTGAGAGGATTCACCAGTGACAGAGTGGGGAGCAGAACAGACGGATCCACTGAAATACACTGCTGAGGGGAGCAGTGAGTGAGACAGGAGAGGTCTGCTGCGCCATGTGGGAAGCTCCCTGGCAGGGAATCTAACTGGTGCTGCAATGACTCTGGATAGTTTCATAGTGCTGTGACTTAACCTGTTGTGCCACCAGGGAGACCCTCTATTTCTCTCTTTTTACCTAAGGTGCTTTCCTATCTCTACTATGTCAATGGGTCCCAGCACTAACCCCCTTCATACACTCCGCTGTCTCTAGGTCACCTGTACTTTGAGCACCTCAAGTTGAGTAAGTCTCAACCAGAAATTATCACAATCACTTAAAACCTGCTGTGGATTTACAAGCTCCAGCTTAGTTAATAACATCACTAATATGCAGTCTCCTAAGCTAGCAACATCTTCTTCCTATGATATTAGGAATTCTTGGTTCTTCTTAATGATATTACGGATTCCACATCTCCAACCCTAGCTTCTCCACATGCACAATGTCACTATCTTAGCCCATATGCTTATCTCCCACCCTGAAGCAATTGCAGCCTTCTCTGTAGAGTGTCAAGAAAGGGCCAGGAAACCTCAGGGACTTGCCATACCTTCTGCTACATGTGGAGGAGAGAATGTGAGCTCTTTCTGGGTAAGTTACTATGGCTCATGCAGCATTTCTAGGGTAGAAGCTGCCTTGCTACACAATTGATCCTATGCTCGACAAAAGCTAAACATAACCACATGTGGTCTAGACACAGGTGGGGGTTGATCATCTCTGAGGAAGTTGGTGACTAACCAAGAAAGCAGCCCTTGACTGGGGGAACTGTCCTGACTAACATCCAGATCTCTGTGTGGTTAGCAGTTGACCTGACATTCATAGTTAAACCACGATGTTCTCAGAAGTCTCACAGAATCCTAATGTCAGATAGGACCCCTCTTTGATCATGATAAAGTGGCATCAAATGAACAAACAAATTTCATAATCTTATCTAAGCACACACAAAACAAGTTCACTGTATTAAAGTTATCTTTCCCAGCTAATATGCGTGATTGATGCCTCTGGAACAATTACAGCTTTAGCCTCACTCTAGTTTCCTCTTGTTTTAGATATGATTTAAGGTACCCAAGTATAGAATTACTCCCATACCCCCACTTCCTGGGACTGTCCAATTCAAGGTAAAGTTCTGCTTTCTTGAGCCCTGCCTCCAATCATCTAACACCAATATAAACCCATAACAAATTCTTTCTAACCCACAGTTCCCCCTTATGTGCATTCTTCGTTGCAAGTACGATAGGTCCATTTTGGCCAACTTTAGGTTTGTTCCTGGTAGTCTTTAGCTAGAGGGCATGGACACCTGGTACTGGAACTGTGCTCCATATTTGAATGAAGTTTTCAGTTGGTTTATGAGATTTGAGTTTTTCCACTAAGGGCTCATTTTGTTGTTTCTCTAGTGACTGATTTGAAAGAGGTTGATCTTAGAAGTCAGACCTTACAGAGAACAGACCGTGAGACACACATAGATCTGGTAAAGCAAAATGAACTCCACATTTGGAATACTATTATTATCTAAAAATTACCATTGTTCCCTTGTGACTGATCCATAATGCACCATATAAATTTCCCTACAAATAGTTGATAGCACTCTTAAGTGCTTACTCAGAGTAATGGCAATATCCAAACCCTTTGCATGGAGGAAACTGAAGGCAATTTATTCTAGTAATGTGGACTTGGGGATTTAAGTGGAACAAACATAAAGGCTACTGATTCCAGAATTAAGTTGATTACCTTAAAATTCCATTTTCCTGTGTGCTCATTATCATCAATAAGGCTGGTACAGATTTATAAAGAGTATTAGCCTCCTCAGTGGCAGTCCAGAATATCAGTGTCCATCTCCTGGGGAAAAGCACAAAATTTAAGAATGAGGAGATGAAATTATACTGGTCACCAATTTAAAACATTCTAGTTGAAAAAATTAAATCTATCGAAATTAAGTATTCATACCTTAAACTGTCATGAATATCAGCTTTATCAAAAGCACATAAGTCTATATTGACTTAAACATAACTTCATATGTATGTTACTAGGAAAAGGGGTTTTTATTGTGACTATATTTCTTGAGTTTCCAATGTTGACAAGTTACCCAGTAATCTGGGAAAATATACAGAATCTGCTGTCACTTTGATCTTGGACTTTCCAGACTCCAGAACTTTGAGAAATAATGTTTGTTGTTTAAATCACTCAGTCTATGGTATTTTATTGCAGCAGCCAGAACTAAGATAATCCTCATAGTTTTTTAGAGATTTTGCTCTAGATGGTCAACTTTGCCTAATATGCTTTTCCTCTGATTGATGCATGTCTGACTTTATCCATATTCAGATATCTTTAAATATCACCGCTTAATACAGGTCTTTGCTGATACCATCCAAGCTAGAAGAAGTGACATGATACTCAGATCCAGAGGAATATGTTTTCTTTAGTAGAATAGGTAGCCAGGACTTGAGCATGGGTGCTTTCAGGCATTCTCAGAGGAATGTACATTACTACAGGTATTTTAGAAAAAAACAACACGACAGCATCGACCAAAGAACACAGGCGCCGAGTCTTTTTCTTTTCCCCTTGCCTTTCCCAATATAAGTCAGCAAGCAGGCAAGCACTCCTCTGTATTTTTTAACTTCTCTATTATCCTACCAATTATCATATCAACTGACATCTAGTATGAAGAAAATGTAATAACCTTTTCAGAAGCATGTTGTGTGCATGCATGCGCATGAGGGAGAGGAGTCTGTGAATATATATAATATTTAGTAATAATACTTCTGTCATTGTCTCACAAGAATCTATGGTGAGTATGGATACCAGTAAAATTTATAGTTAAGTGAGAGTAAAATGACTGAGAAGTTAAGACAGATTAGTTTAAAAACATTCTGAGGGCCTCCCCGGTGGCGCAGCGGTTAAGCACTGCGTTGTGGAGCTGTCGGCAGCAGCGACGCGAGTTCGATGCCCGGCCGGGGAGAATCCCACATGGTGTGGCAGACCTCTCCTGCCTCGCCCGCTGCTCCCCTCAGCAGTGTGTTTCTGATCTGCCTGTTCTGCTACCCACTCTGTCTCTGGTGAACCCTCTCGCCGCCCCACAGCTCTGGCCTGTACCCCAGCTTGTATGTATAAAAAAATAAAAAAAAAATGTTTAAAAAAAAATAAAAAAAAAATTCTGAAAAAATAATAATATAGTACTAATTTCAGATTATCTGAGTTGAGCATGTGGATTGTTAATGATTGTGGGTAAGAGACTAAGATGTGTCACTCTTGGCAAAGAGGTTATAAAAGAAGTCTTGATGTTAATAGATAATTTACATTGTTTTGCTAAAAATTTAAGGGAAAATAAAGAATAACAGAGTTACAGGCATGATTTCTAAACCGCTAGAGTAAAAATCAGTCAATTCAGTCAATCATGTTTAAGATAGAAACTGAATTGGCATAGCTTTTACCTTAGAAATCAATTTGGGATGAAGTGACTTCTTTCTACTGCTCAGGCTTTCATGTAGGCAAATCTTTTGAAATGTCCAAAAAAGATTTTGTACTTTCCTTCTTATATTTGGTATACATTTTCTTTTATATTTATTCTAGCTATATATTTACACACATATGAATATACTCAAATGATTTTATATGTCAATTGTATCTCTATAAAAAATAAATCATAATATAAAATGTGAACATAATCTTAGCCTTTTACTTCTTTATCATTTTATATTTATTTAAAATAGTGATTGATTTTTTGTATTTTCCATCACTTTAGTGACATTCTTATGATTTCAGGAGATTTTCCAAAAAGCAAAAGACACATACCATATGGCTTCACTCAATTGTGGAATATAAATAACAAAAAAATATGCATAAGTAAAATACAGTAGGAACAAATCCTGAACTCCGCAAAAGAATGTAACGGTTACCAGAAGGAACAGGGGAAGGGATGTGAGAATAGGGGAGGGAGGCAGAGGGGGTATTGTCATGGGTGGTTTGGTGGAGGATAAGTGAAATGTGTATATATGGAAGACCAAAATGTAACCCCCAAATTTGAAAATAGAGTTTCACTGGTTTTCGAAGTATATAATTACATTGATTAAAAGTAATGCCAATTTCTTTCTTCCTTATAATAGTTATGGCTCTTGTTTCTATTTTGCATCTCATTAATTGGCTATATTCAGGAAAATGTTATATAGTATTTGAGATAGCATATTCTTTTCTTAAAAATTTTTATGGGAATATCTTTGGTGTTTCGCCATCAAACATTACGTCGGTTCAAGGTCAAAGAGAGAACTATTAACTCAAATTAAGGAATTGCCTTTTTTAGTCAAAATTTTAAAGAATTTAATCAATATTGAGTATTGAATTGAAAATTATTCTTTAAAACAACTAAAATAGATTGAAACATTTTAAACATTTTAAATATAACTTCAATGTGTTCAATTAGAGTAAAACTCTTTTATAAGTAATACACAGTTTAATTTTCTCCACAACATGTAGAAAATTTATATTAATAGTGACATGAAATTACAACAAGGATTTGTGTTCCTGCTCTTTTTTCTCTCCATTGAAGCTTAATAATTCAAATTCATGCTTTTTAATATTATGCTTATTCAATTACTTTTGAGTTTCTGTCACAAATATTTTTTCCCCTGTAGGTTACAATACATCAAATTTGATTAATGCAGAAAGCTCTGACAGACATTTTAGTGAGTAGATTTGTACCTCTTAATGTTTGAAATTTATATAGTTGTTTGACAGCCTGGCTAAGGCAATAAAATACTGAGAAATAAAAATACAAGCTTGTTTTTAGTTCACATATGTTTTCTGTGTAAGCACTATAAAATTTCATATTTATAAATTTTGTTCATACGTTGTCACTTTACTAGAAGCAACAAATTGTTATTATAAGGATTTCTCTGAGTTAAAACAATAATCTAGAGACCTAGTTTTGTGTGGTTTGCTTAATTTTCTGGCTTTACCTCTTAGAAAAGATCCTTATAATTTTTTTTCACAGTATCTCAATTTCAAGATTTGCCTTTATTGTAGAAAATGTATAGATTTTCTCTGCTTTTAAATTCATTTATTCTTAGCACTTATGAATACCTATCATGTGCTTTACATGCTTGAGATAATTCACAAATAAAACTGATAAAGATCCCCTCCTAGAGATGTTTAGATGCCAGCAGGCAAGAGGCATCAAATATACAAATGGATTAAGCGGTATGTTAGAGTGTATGTGTGAAGTAGGGGTGTGGGTGCAGGAAAAAAGTGCAGAATGCAATACAAAAAAGTGATCAGTACAAGTCTCACTGGGTGAGGTTTGAGGAAAGACTTGATGAAGGCCAAGGAGCTAACTAACCAGTTATTATGCTGGCTTGTTCAAGGAATGGCAAAGAGACCACTGACTGAAACAGTGAGTGAAGGGAAGAGCAGAAGAAGCCAGAGAGGTAATTAGAGGGAGATACAGAATTACTATAGAGATGGTGACATTCATTGGGACCATCACGGGGTTTTGCAAAGATCATTTTGGCTGTAGTGCTGAGACTAGATTGCAGGGGGCCAAGAGAGAGGCCATGAGAACTGTTAGAAAGCTCTGTGAGAACTCAGCGTTATCTAGGCTTAAAGGAACTAACGTCACTGCCAGGTTGGGTTCATGGATCATGTTTCTGACTGAAATGGCGGTAGTTGGATGTATCTAGACAGAACTCACAACTCAAAGCTAAATTCATTTTTTAAAAATCCCAGAGAGGAGCAATTAGTCCTTCTTTCATTGTGGCTTTCATCACTACACTCAGCTCAGTTTGAGAAGTTAGCCACTTACAATGTTTCCAGTCTCCCTCCTCCTGTATAGGAAATAAGGTCTAAAGCTAGGGAGAACCAGGACCAAGATGGTGACTGGGGAGAGTCTTAGCTGGGCTCTTAACAGAATCATCTAACAGTTAACCAGAAGGATACTACATCAGAGAGTCCTGTGGCATTGGGTAAAACTGGAACCCCTCTCAGACACTGGGGGTTAATACAACAGGAACAGAGATGAGGACATAAAGAGGAGACTCACAATTTATTGAACAGGAGGTGGGTGGAGAGAAGCACCTAGAAGCGATAGTTCTGGGCAGGGGATACATATGATTTGGCTGCCAGAGTAAAAGGTTGGAAGACCATCCTAGAAGCAAATGGCACTTGTTAAAAAACAGGGCAGTCATACTTATATCAGACAAAGTAGGCTTCCAACTAAAAGTGTTAACAAGGGACAGATATGGCCATTATGTGTAATAATTAAAGGATTAATAAGCCAGGAGGACATAACACTCATTAATATATATGCACCAAATGATGGAGTATCTATCTATCTATCTATCTATCTATCTATCTATCTATCTATCTATGTAAATCTGTTAACAAACCTAAAAATATTACAGCAACATAATAGTGATAGAGGACTTCAAACCCATATTAACATCAACTGATAGGTCAAACAGATAATTAACAAGGAAACAATAACATTAAATGAGGAATTAAGATCATGGGCTTAACAGATATTTACAGGACACTGAACTCCAAAAAAGCTGTGTACACATTCTATCAAGTGTACATGGAACATTTTCAAGGATAGATAATATGTTGGGATAAAAAATAAGTATCGATACATTTATAAAGATTAAAATTATATCAGGTATCTTCCCTGATCACAATGGCATCAAATTACAAATCAACCACAAAAAGAAAAGCAGGAAAAACCTTAAATATGTGAAGATAAAACAACATGCTACTGAATGACTATTATATTAATGAGGAAATCAAAGGAGAAATTAAAAAATACCTGAAGATGAAAGGAAGTGAAGACATGAGTTACAAGAACCTATGCATGCAGCCAAAGCAGTACTATGAAGGAAGTATATATCACAGCAGTCCTATGTCAAGAAACAAGAAAGAACTCAAAAAAAATCTAACTTTAGGGGCCTCCTTGGTGGCGCAGTGGGTTAAGTGCAGCACTATGAAGCTATCCAGAACCGCTGCAGTACGAGTTCGATACCCGGCCATGGAGATTCCCACATGGTGCAGCAGATCTCTCCTGCCTCGCCCGCTGCTCCCCTCAGCAGTGTACTTCAGTCAGTTTGCCTGTTCTGCTCCCCACTCTGTCTCTGGTGAATCCTCTTACCACCCCACACCTCTGGCCTGCACCCCAGCTTGTATGCATAAATAAATAAATCTTAAAAAAAAATCTAACCTTAAGGGATTAGAAAAAGAAGAACAAATGAAATAAAAATCAGTACATAGAAGGAAGGAAGGAAATAAAAATTAGGAAAGAAAAAAATAAAATATAAATAAAATGACAGTTCAAAAGATCAATGAAATAAAAAAAATTGATTGACTGAAAAAATAAACAATATAGACAAACCTCTAGTCAGGGTCTCAAAAAAGGGAGGAACTCTAATAAATAAAATTTAAAAAAAACATGGTTAAGTTAGAAAAGACAGCTCAGAAATACAGAGAATCATAAGAAATTATTATGAACCTCTTCATTCCAATAAATTGTATACTAGAAGAAATGGAAAAATTTATGGAAGCATATGACTTTCCAAGGTTGAGTCAGGAGAAAATAGAAATCCTGAAGAGAAAAATTGTAAGTAAGGAAACTGAAACAGTAATCAAGTCTTCTCACCTCCAAAAAAAGCACAAGACCAGATGGTTTCACTAGTGAATTCTAATAAATTTTGCAAGAGTAACTAGTCTCTATCCTTCTCAAACTCAAAAAAAATTGAGGAAGAGGGAATGCTTCCAGATATATTTTATCAGACCAAAATCATTCTACTACCAAAAGCAGACAATGATATCACAAGAAATTAACTACAGACTAACACTCTGATGAATATAAATGTAAAAATTCTCAACAAAATTTTAGAAACCCAAATTTGAACTACACATTGAAAGTATCATACATGATGATCAAGTGGAATTTATTCCAAGGATGCAGGATGGATGGTTCAACATCCACAAATTGATCAATATAATATACCACATCAACAAAAGGAGAGATAAAAACCTTATGATCATTATCAAATGAGGCAGAGAAAGCATTTGACAAGATTCAACATCTGTTTCTGATAATAACTCTCCAAAAGATTGGGATAGGATATAATAAAAGCCATAAATGAAAAATCCCACAGATAACATTATGCTAAATGGTGGAAAATAAAGCTTTTCTTCTAAGATCAGGTATAAGATTAGGATGTCTACTTTCACCACTACTATTCAACATAATACTGACTTCGAAGTACTACCTAGAGCAATTAGGCAAAATAAAGATAAAAAAACAGAAATTGGTAAAAAAATAAAAATTATCACTATTTGTAGACAACCTGATAATATACACAGAAAAATCCAAAGACTCTACTAAAAATCTATTAGAAACACTAAATCAGTACAGTGAAGTGGCTGGCTACAAAATCAATAAACAGAAATCTGTTGTATTCCTACATGCAAAGAATGAACTAAAATAGAAAGGGATAAAGAAAACAATCCCATTTACAACCATATAAAAAAATAAGTACATAGGAATAAACTTAACAAGGAATGTGAAAGACCTCTACAGTAAAAACTTGTAAGACATTATTAAAAGAAATAGAAGAAGACACATGGACCACTCATGGACTACAAGAATTAAAGGTGTTAAAATATTCATGTTACTCAAAGCAGCATCCAGATTCAATACTGTCCCTATCAAAGTTTCAATAGCATTCTTCAAAGAAATAAGACAAACATTACTGAATTTTATATGGAACCACAAAAGAACTTGAATAGCCAAAGTAATTCTGATGAGAGAGAGAGAGAGAGAAAAGGAGTATTGAGGTTTCACGCTCCCAGACTTTACACTACAAAGCTATAGTAACCAAAGCAGTATCTTATCAGAATGAAAATAAAACACACAGAAAAATGCAATAGAATTGAGATTCAGAAATAAATTTACATTTATATGGACAAATAATTATGACAAAGATCTAATAGTATACATTAAGAGAGAAAAATCTCAGCAAATGGTGCTGAAAAAACTAGACAGCTACAGAAAAAGAATGAAACTAGACTACTATGTCACACCAGATACAAAAATTAAGTCAAATGGATTAAATACTGCATATAAGACCTGAAATCATAACATACATAGGAGAAAACAGGAAGAATACTGGACACCGGCTTTAGAGGTGTCTTCGAGGACTCAACTGCAATGGCAAGGGGAATAAAAGCAAAAATAAACAATTAGGACTACATCAAATTGAAAAGTTTCTTTCTGCACAGTGAAAGAAATTATCATTAAAATGAAATGACATCCTACCAAATGGGAGATATCTGCACATTATACACATGACAAGGGGCTAATCTTGTCATACATATGGCATACATATGACAAGATTTACAAAGAACTCATACAACTCAACAAAAAGCAATCAAATAACCCAATCAAAAAAAAATGGGCAGAGGATCTGAATAGACACTTCTCCAAAGAGGACATAAAGATGGACAACAGACACATGAAAAATGCTCATCATAACTCATTATAATATCATCAGGGAAATGCAAATCAAAACCATAGAGAGATATCAACTCATCACTAAGAAAATGGCTCATATCAAAGAAAATAAGTGTTGGTCAGTTTGTTGTGGACAAAAGGAACCCTCACACACTGTTGGAAGGAATCTAGACTGGTCCAGTTCTTATGTAAAAACAACACCCCCAAAACAACAACCACTATTTCTAAGGGATATATGAATTCCTTTATTCATTGTTGCACTATTTAAATAGTCAAATTATGGAAACAGTCTAAGTGCCCAATGACAGATGAGTAAATTAGGGAGATGTGGTATATATATAATAGAAATCATTCTGCTATATAAAAAACATGAAACCTTGCTATTTATGGAAATATGGATGGAACTGGAGGGACTTATGCTAATCAAAATAAGTCAGAAGGAGAGAGACAAATCTTGAATGATTTCACGCATGTAGAATATAAAGAAACAAATGAACAAACAAGGCTAATCCAAAAGAAACCCCAGAAATCTGACTATAAAACTGAGGCTACCAGATAGAGAAGGGGTAAGGTATGAACAAAAACGGGGTACAATGGACTCTGGCAGCAGATTATGGGTGCTTGCTTTGGTGGTAGGTGTGGTGTGGTAACATACATCTGAAGAGTTCTGAGTCTATACCTTTAAATTACATAGGGTGTAAATCAATGTTACCTCAAAGAAAGATTATACAGTTTCAATAACATCCTAAGAATATCAAACAAGGGTCATTTTAGTGTGGGTCCTGGGATCTCTACTACAAATAAAGGGAAATGGTACATTTCAGAAGAGGCTTGCTTACTGGTTATTCATTGCCAACTTTCAGACCATGTATGTGCTCCAGTGGTTTCTGCAGTTCTATTTAATTTGGGCAAACTATCACTAGCACTTTTGATGTTGGAGAAGTGGCTCTCAGTCTTCTAGGATCTCCCACAAATCTAGCCCCTTCCTTGTTTTTTGAATTCCCAAGGCAAGTTAGTGAAAAGGAAGATGACAAATGCAAGACTAAACTGTGTTATTTTAGCCAAGTCATTTAATCTGGGTCTCAATACTTGCAGGGTTATTTTTTTTAAAAAGAAGCAAATACCTGAAGGCATCTAAGCTCTCATAAGGAAGTATTACTACCCATAGTCTTTTATAGGGTTTAGAAAGAGCATTTTGTTTCCACTTCCTAGAATTTTGACAACCAGAATTTTGTAATGACAAGATATTGTTCACTCCTCAATGGCTCTTCCTTATTTTAAACAAATGGCATATACAGGATCTCAGCATTTTAAAAATCCTCTTCTAATGTCTCTAATTATTGAAATGACTTGAGGGCATTTAGTGCTCACATCCACAGTATTTGCACGAGAAAACAAAGCATGGATCTTCCAATTCCCAATCATGAGCTCCAGAATTTCTTCTCTATCATTTGTACAATACATATCATTATGCAACCTATTCACCATTAAAACATTTAGAATTAATAGGGGATAGAAGTGAGCAAGAAAACTAAGTATTTCTCCTCTCTCCTCCTACCTTTCCTCTCCCTCTCTTTCTAAGGACTTGCTCCAAAATATCTATTGATTTAAAGAATATTAATACTCCACGGCATCTCAAATCATAAATACTATTTTCTGACCAAACATAAATATCACAATGGAAAAACGAATGTGTGTACAGAGGGGCAAAAGTTAGAATTGTTCATCCTTCAGTGGTTTTAAGTCAAAATGGTTGAAGCCTCAGGCTTCTCAATCTCAAGTCATGACTTTTATTTTGTTCAATTTCTAGATGTAAAAAGCAATGAAATTTAAATAGACATTTTATTAAAAATTCAACCATAATGATAAATTTATCTCTCTTCAAATCTGTTAGACTAAAAGCTGACTGCCCTCTGGTGGGCTGTTTCTAAAATATTTAGCACCTCTTTATCTGAATTGCAATATAAAATATTAGACAGTGTCAGGAAATTATTTTACAGTTAAATTCATGTAAATAGCAAAATTACTTTGGAAAAGGAACTCTTAAAAAAGTTTATTTTATTAATGCAGATTATAACTAACATCGCTTCTTGACCTTTTGGCTAAGATCAAGTGTAATGCAAATTATAACTTGAGTTTAACTAATTCTTAATTTTCAAAATTTATTTTAAGTGTAAATTTATTTTAGTTTTAAGCTTAGAGAGGTAGGAGCAAAGGAAACAATTTTTGGAACTTCATTTTCAATTTTGATATATCTATATTTTGATAATTGTGTTGATTTTCAGTTGTTTAGTTATGGGGAAAAGTTAAATGTTTACCACACTTAGGTTCTGTCCCCTATCACTATTTAATTTCCCTGTTTCAAAAAAGAAATAAAGATGAAATAACCACATTTTGATTAAAAAAAACCCTACATTATATTGCTTCAGAACAAAAAGCTAAAAACACCACATTAAAGTATAAGAGCTAAGATGGATATAAGCAAGAACACAGAGAGTATTGATAAAACACTCTGAATCTTAGAAAACTCCTGAGCACCATCAATCTTTAATAAAACTGGATCTCATTCTCTTCTGTTTGCAATTCCCCCCAATACAGAGGTTCTAGTGAGCTGGATTCTCAGTCATGCAAACCAACTGAATTTTTAGTTTTCATCTTTGAATTTGTGTATATTAATAACCTCTGAAGTCACCAGTCTCATTTTATTGAATAATATCACTATCTGAGAATTCCAAGTCATGTTTTAAATTATCGCCACCATACACCTCATACTTACGCAAAAAAAATCATATGGATAGTAATTCATAGTATTGTTACAGTAATAAACTTATTTCAAATAGACAAAGATTGCGTATATATAGAAGGCAAGAGTGAGCAAACCACTTTAAAAAATCTCAGCATCTCTGTAAGGAAAATTAAAAAAGAATACTGAGCAGTTTATGTGGTCAATTTCATCAATACTGATAACATCTGGAAAATTCAATGTAAACAACCCCCCATCATCCCCCTCCCCCTCTTCTTGGTAGTACTCTTTCTTGGAAAAGGCATAGAGATTAACTTAACTCTCAATTTCATTTTGCATTTGCAAATGGAATTTTAAAGGAGAAAAAATCTGTGACAATTGGATTCAAGTCTGCAATCAAATTATTACATTATGTTCATTTTGTGGTTGCAAACACTCAAGTTTAAGTATTTACACCTAAATATATGCACATCTTTCCAAATTCTACCTCAGATAGAAGACATCTGAAATACACAATAGCGACTAGATGTATTCCTCCAAAAAGTCAAGAAAGTCATATAATTTAAAATGCTAGCTGCAAGTATTCTGGTGCAAGTTAACATTTTCCATGTTTGCTTTTAAAATACTTAAGAATTGAAACAGCCTTAAAATGAAAGTCTGTTTGTTCTCTGACATTTGATTTCCCTCTCCCAATTAAAATACAAAGTAAATGGAAATATAGAAGTGAAGAGGTAAGTAGTTATCAATTACTTACAATTTTAAAACTGTAAAACTGACTCATTTATAAAGGCTTAATAGAACTTGGGTTGAAAGTGGTCGAGGCAAATCAGATTATGCATTTTTCCTCGCTATAGCGAGAGAGCTAAGGAATGCTCTCAGTGGTTTTGCTTTCTGTCCCCCACCCCTGCCTGAGGGAATTAGAAAGCTCCGTGTTCAGCTGAGTTGTTACAGTTTTCATTTCAGAAATTATTTAAATTACAGATCCTGAGCTTTTAGCATCATTGCTCAAGCCAATTTTCTATTCCGTTTCCGAAATATTTGAATGGAAATACATGTGTGAATAGGTGACTATCCACAGAGTAAAAAGAAGTCCTCTTACCTAGCATTTCCAGGTATGTAGAAATGGAATAATTAGCTTGTGCGTGTGTGTGTGTGTGTGTGCGTGTGTGTGTGTGTATGTGAGAGAGAGAGAGAGAATATATATAATCCTCTGAACCTGTAATAATCTGTACGCTATCGGTGTCCATTGAATCAATATTTTTACGCTTAAAGTGTGATTTTACATCACAAATGTGTACTGGCTACTGCTTTTCGACTTCTGATGGCAAGCTTCTAGATGTATTATCTGCTGCTCATTCCTCTTTTCATCAACAGAGGGCACTCTGTCGTTTGCCAAGGAACTCAGCTATGTAAGGAGGCAGAGGGCTGGGAGTTGAGCATCTGACAGAAGAGGTTTGCAGAGTTCGCACCATTAAGAGGCAGAAGCTCTTCCAACTGGTCAGTGTATAATTTGTAAGAAATGCTACTGATTATTGAAACAACATACCTAGTTGAAAAAGAATCCCGTGATTTATAAAAATTGGATGCAAGCGACTTTTAAGTCAGCGGTTATTTGAATATAAGCCTCGAAGGGTTAGTACTGGAAATCACCATACACATAAAAAAACAGATGCATGCTCAAATACAGGCTCACCTTGTAGAGAATGTGACAGCTTTATTTATGTTGCCTGCCCTAGCACTGTGTGCGGGAGTGTCTTTAGTGTGCCTGCTTCAGTACAACTTAAATATATTATATCTGTTTTATATTTGATCCAAGAAAAATGAAATAATTCCTCATATGGTAATTTATCTGGGTCATAATTGACACATTAGAAAGGTTCTAGCTTTTTTTCTCTGCCATAGGTTATAAAGAAAATTTCAGGTGCTGGTGCTATTAATTTTTCACCAGTCAAAGGCACGAAATTTAAACTGAAAACTTGAAAAAAGATACACTTCCAGAAAATTAGATTTTCTCCAGGTATTTGTCCAAAATGTACATTTACTGATATGTAATTTATTAGATGTTTCAACACAATGAAGTAATCATAACCAGGTAGTACAAAGATTGCATTTTACTCTCTGTGGAAGAAAAGTTGTACAAATGTCTTAAAGCCATTGTAAAAGCAACAGTGAGAAATCCTAATAGGCACCAGAATCAACATATTTGACAGAAGTATATGCATTATCATGGCCCAATATTTTAAATGAGAGTATTCAATCTCAAGAACTGGAATGATACCACAAATAATAGTAAAAATGGGAATGTAAAAGTCAAACAACATGACAGAACCTGCTTAGACCCAGAAAAAAGGAGCTTTTTAGGATGCAGTCATGTTCTAAAATCTTTGTATGAGAAAATGTGCTCCATTATCACAGAAGGAAAGAAATGCAAGGTTTTCTTCTCGTTAAATGCATGTTTGTGTAATATTAAGGATGATGAAGCAAATATTTAACAGCTAGAATATTGCATACTACTAATAATAATTTCCTTTATCATTTATCCGACTAGAAGATAAGTGCCATTTTCTTTCTTTTGCAAATATATTTGCCAGCAGCTGTTTCAACATTTATAAAGACCATTTCCACTGATTGCCAAATAACCATAAATTCATTTACACATATTTTTGAGTTGGAGGCATAAAAATAATTACATGTCTGATTAAATCCACTTATGCCTTCATGTCTTACTAAATCTATAATAGATATGAATTGTTACGATGTATTACATCTAAGTGCATAAATAATACAATGCAGATGTAGAGTCCAGCTTTCCTACAACAGAATGTGCAACTATATACAGATTCAGTTAAGATACATTATTAAAAATAATTTATTTTAGAAATCATCATGGAATGTCTAACATATAAGAGTAGGACTTCAACTAGAAAATGGAAGAAACTAATTTTGTTTATTATTGCTTTACTAGTGTGAAATACATTTTAAATAATTATTTTAATAATCTTGTTATTAGAGAAAAATAATCTGAAAACTCCATTCCTTAATATGCAAACTATGGAAAATCGTGTGTGTGTGTGTGTGTGTGTGTGTGTGTGTGTGTGTGTGTATGTGTATACATACTTCCAACTTGGCTGAATTCCTTATGTATATCACTTGTTCCTCCCATCAACCTACCTCCTACCCCCACCCTACCTTCCTTCCCCATCCAACTCTTTGGCTACTTTGAACCAAAGTAATTTAAATGATTACAGTATTTGGAGAAAATCTTTAAGGGACTGCTCAAAGTTAAGAATCACTATGCTTAGAAACAACAGTTTGATTCTACTCTTAACTCCCTGCAATAGAGATGAAATTTTGCTTTCTTTTGATTGAGGCTCAGCTTATAATAACTTTAATCACATAATATTTAACCATATTTGTTATACCACAACACTTGGTAACACTTCATTTTGAGTGTCCCAGCATTATTAATTCATTTGTATTCATTGTAATAACACAGATCATAATGAACTCATTTGGTATTCATGTGGATGTCATAAGTACTTCCATAGGAATTCTATTGCATTTCAGCATTAATTAGACACACTCCCTAATTTTCTTAGGAAAACAGGAATATACTGTATTTCTCAAGAACTATGTCTTTCAATAGCACATAAACTGGGCTGATTATTAAGTCAGACTTAGAATTATCTGTGTTTTTGAACATATCATTTTATGTGCGAAACAGCTTACAAACCAAAATCAATGTCTAGGTTTTTGTGGGCCAGGATGTATTTTCTTAGTATCAGCATTTCATGAATGCAGAAAGAAGTGGTATTTACCATCATGTTTCTCATGCAAAGAAGAAAACAACCCTGCATTAATTTCTAGAATCACAAAGAAAGAGAACATCTTTAAAAACAAACGCACATACAAATATCAAACATCCAGAGAAGTGAAAGTCATCTAAACAAAAGGAGTTTTGCATGCGCCTGTCCTTCCCACCCTGTTTTTTCCAGTTCCCAGAGGTGCCTGTAGACTTTGCTCCTTATATCTGATATTGTGGTTTGCCACTTGTGTGATGTCATTTACTCAGCAAGGAAAAAAATACCAGCCCCCGTTAGCATCCTGAGATGGTCAAACCAAGTGGCTTATCAAAGAATAGTACAAAACCAGTTTACAGAGAAATCTAAAATTTAATAATCTTTAATCACCTCAAGGTTTCTAAAGTTATACAGGCTTTTAATGTGTTCAAAAATGAACTGATCCCATCCCCTTCTCCACTGCCAGAGATTGTATTTCTCAGCCCTAATTCCTTATTCCTTATATTAAAGAACAATAATGATACCATATTTGATAGTGTGTGAGACCCTATCATGAGTTTTAGCTTCAAGCACCGGGGGGATCTCTATGTTAATATGAGAGAGATTTTGTTAGTTTGATTTTGCTTTCCCTTACCATTTATCTGGAAACCAAAATCAGGTAGCAGAATTAGGAAGTAGGTTTCCCTCTCCACTTGATTCTGTTATTTTATATGGGAGGGGAACAAGAATTATTTAACTCTTAAAACATCTGAATATGTTTTAAAATGGGAATCTCCAAATACCATTTAAACCCCAGGATTATTTGTTCTTTATTTCTGAGTTATGATTGAGTAGAAAAGCAGAGCTTGAAAATGATATTTTTATCAGGAAACACTTTCTTTCAATGCTGTGATAGACTAGAAACAGTTCTAACACTTCCGAAAAGAATTATAATTTTAAAAATAGATTAAAATAACACTCGTATTGCACTTTTCTAAAACAGAAAATGAAAAGGAGGAGAAGAGAGTTAATGAAGATATTTATTTTTTCCAGTACATTTAGAGATAATGTGGTTATTTTCAGTGAAACCCCATGCAGTGAGAATAGAAAATTCAGTTCACAACTCTAATGTAGTAGAAGAGAAGGATTATTTTTTCTCTTATGGCTTGTAACTCCTGTTACATTTAATAGGAACTGTACATCAAGGCGTGAGGAACGAAAGCAGATTCCTGTTCTGTAGGATGGAGAATTACCGACTATTCAGAATTTCCCTGACACCTGGCTACAATGGAACAGGTTAAAAATGTTACTTCCTCTGAATTCTAGACTTTTGCTCATTTTAACATTCAAGGCAGACCTCTCATACACACAAATTACTTCAAAGGTATGCAGTTATATTGTTTGTTTAGTTTTGCAGTCTTTTTTTCTGAAAATAGTACTTATTAATCTTTGGACTGAAATATTTTTAGTAGGTTAATGCCAGTTACCTTGACATTGCCTGTTTAATAGTTGCAGATTCTGTTTTGCCACTGGTGGCAAACATTTTAATTAGGAACACAAAATAGCTGCCTGCTTTATTCCTCCCCCCCCCCACCCCACGCAAGCGTCTCTCCATGTCCTAGAATAAGAAACCATCACTATAAAAATCTCTGTCTTTGAGCTGTCTCTAATATAACTTCCTTATTCCACTTGTTTCACTGAGCTTTCTCTGCAACATTTTATTCTTCCTTTCTAAACAGACCTTAGGTATGCGAGGCCATTTGTAAATTATATGGTGCTGGCAATATCATGAAATATCATGACTGCAGTTTATGGGCAGATGAAGGGGGATGAGTTGTAACAAGAATAAATTACACAAAATACATTGGGGGAGGAATGGGAGAGCACTGGTGCCAGCAAAATTATTAAACTTTAGAGTGGTACTTAATGAAGACACTAAATTAAGTGACCTTGTGAATGGATGGACATAGCAAATGGGATTCTCAGGGAATTATCTTCCATTATCTTACAAAGAATTAAGGCTACACAGTATCAGAGGCCAAGATCAGCACTGTACAGGTGAACTGAATAATAGCAAATAAAGCAGTTGAAGGAAAACAACTGTCCCTTTAGAATCATCTGGAACATAACATCACTGCTGGTGAAAAGAGTGTAATTTATGATTTGAGGTAAAACATTTTATACTTAATTTTGCTCTTTTACTAATGTGTCTGGTCAAATTATAAGAGCTGTGTTGTATCTGCCATTAATGTAGACACTTGAAGAGTATTGGGAACTAGGAAAAAAACAGACATGAGCTATAGATTTCTCTCTCTACCTTACTTACTCTGTGAAATGGGTGGTAATTCTGACCAACTATAGAAAACTAAGTGAGGAATTACTAATATATGGTTGAATATAAATTTAAAACATATAGGCATATGGGATACGTATGTGTATGCATTTTGCTCACAGGTATCTTTTTAATTGAGTAAGAATTAACATGCTGCAAAATGCACAGATATCATATGTTCAGCTCAGTGATTTTTTCCATATTTATATATGCAAAAAGCCCATGGTCACATCAATATTTTCAGGACCCTAGAAAGTTTCCTTCTGCCCCTGCCCAGTTCATACTACCCCCAGGGCTAATGCTTTCTGACTTCTCTCACCACAGATTAATTTAAAATGTTATTGAATTTCATTTATGTATATAGATGTGAAATCATATAGTATGTGCTCTTTTGTATTTGGGATTTTTCTAACTTAACATAATTTTGACTCTGATGCTATTTCTATGATTGGATATTGAGAGTTGGAGAAAAAGAATTAGCTGAAGTCTAAATGTTAATGCTCAAAGTGTCAAACACCCACCTCTGTCCCTTTTCTCCCCTCTATTCTACATCATTATGACCCAGTGGTTTAGAATGTGGGCTCTGATATCTCTCAGGCTGGGAATTAATTTGAGCTCCATCACTAACATTGTGTAAGTCCAAGTAACTTAAATTCTCTAAGTCTTAGTTTTCTAATTAGAAAATGTGCTAAGTAACTGCCTCATCTGGTTGTTATGAAAGCTAAATAAAATAATGTACATTAAGTGCTAAGTATAGCTTCTGGCCACTAAATGTTAGTCTGGCATATTCTAAGTCAAGAAAGGACTTTTTGGGTTGCTCATAAGGACAACAGGTAGAAGGATCAAGACTTCTAGGCTCTGAAAAGAGTGGTTCCATTTAAAAACAAACAAAAAACAGCCCTAAACCATCTTTCCATCTCAGTAGCGCAAAAAAGCTTGCTGACGTGTGTTCTTTCCTAGCTATACCTGTGCCATTATTGGTCCTTTTGAATAAAGGAAACACTAGTAAAAATCTATTTACATGGATTTCACAATTACCATAGCATATTTGTTTATTTTGAGACAGCTGCCAATAGTGACAGATTTTTAGAACTACAGGAGAACTTACAAATCAATCAGTTTGTCTTCATTTTATTTATTTATTTACTTTAAAATTTTTCTTTTCTTTTTTTTTTAAGATTTTATTTATTTATGCATACAAGCAGGGGTACAAGCCAGAGGTGTGGGGCAGTGAGAGGGTTCACCAGAGACAGAGTGGGCAGCAGAACAGGCATATGGACAGAAATACACTGCTGAGGGAAGAGGCAGGGGAGGCAGGAGAGGTCTGCTGCGCCATGTGGGAATCTCCCCAGTTGGGCATTGAACTAGCTCCACAGCGCAGCGCTTAACCGCTGCACCACTAGGGAGGCCCTGTCTTCATTTTATAAATGAGGAAACTGAGGCAAGTTGAGTTATTTGTCTAAGGTCAAGATGAAAACTAAGATCTTTGCCTCATAGTCCAGGGCAATGGTTCTCAAAGTACTGTTCCCAAACCAGTAGCTACAGCATCACCTAATGCTGATGGAACTTGTTAGGGATGCATATTTTCAGGTCACACCCAAGACCTATGAAATCAGAAACTCCAGGGGTAGGGCACAGCAATCTGTGCCTTAGCATGCCTCTAGGTGATTATTTTTTTTTTTTACCTGTTTCAGTATTGGGCCTTGCTTTTGTAAGTACTGTCTGTGTTCACCTACCTGGAAGTTAGTTAGAAATGTAGACAGGTCCTCAGGCCCTAGGTCAACAAAACTGCATTTTAATACAATGCCCAGGAGCTCTGTATGCCCGATAATGCTAGGAAGCCTTCACCTGGACTAGCAACTTCTTGGTCGGAAGCACCTGAGACGAAGTTGTTTACCAGGATTAATGCCATTTTCTGCCATCAGAACCCACTGACCCTAGCCCCTACCCCAGAGGAACTGTAAAACAAACAAAAAACTACTGACAACACCAAAAATGAGAGTTCCACATACGTGCCAGAGCCTGACTGGCTAAGCAGCCTCTGTGGTGTCATTTAGGTTTCAAAATCCTTTCATATAGAAATAATTATTGCCATTTTACCAGTAAGAAAAAAGTCTCAAAAAGTTGTTCCGCATCCAAGATCATGCTGTTATTAGATGGAAGAGTTAAGGTAAAATCTTTGTTCTTTTGGACCTTGTTCCAACATACCATGTGACAACAGCTCCCCATTTCCCATGGACTAAGCACTCTGGCAATTATCTAAGCCAGGATCTCTTCTGCTCTTAAACCGATTTTAAGTTATGAAATCATAAAAAGTATAAGGGTGTCTGTGAATATGATATCTTGTGTATTACCACTGATTAATGACAGCACTGGGGCGATAAATGAGATCTGTGCTTCTCAAATTACCTGTAGTGAAGGAATATTCTTTCCTCACCTCAACTGTAAGGTACCAATACTTTTATAACATCTGATACTGTGAATTAATAGAAAATGAATAAAAAAGACACAAAAAATAAGCCAAAATTGAAAAAGATTCAATAGATGCAAAATTACTCCATCGAGTTGCTATAAAAATTTCTAAATGCTTAACTCTCACTTTCTGTACTTATGTAGTTAGAGACAAATAAACTATAGGCTGTTATTATTCTGGAAGTATGCTTTGAGTTGCAAGGAACTAGACAATCTAGTAATGAAGATGAGGCACAGTCCCAACCAGTTTTAAACTACTATTAAATAAAAGTTTGTGACTATGATGTTGTATTTCCACCCCTAGAAAGTTATGGAAGATCACTAATATTTTCTCCAGGGCCAGCTCTAAGAAAATCAGAAACATTTCATTTTTTGGTGCATTCATTCATTCAACCAACATTCAGTAATAATTATGTGCCACATTCTTGGGATATAAAGCTGATGAAGACATGATAACATTTTAAACAATGTTATAAACCAACATTACTTCAATAAAAATTATTTTAAGTATAACGACTAAAAAAAGAATAACGTGGCTCCTATTTTTAGGTACTCATGGTTGTGGATAATAATTTCCTTTATATATTAATTTATTTATATACTGTTAAAAATTGAAGTGGCTTAGTTTACACTAGAATGAGATAAAGATAAAGCCAATAAAAGATTTATGTTGTATAGTATTTATTAGCATCTCATTTTAATCTTGACTTTTCACACTATGTTGTGGTGTAACTAAGATAAGGGTCATTATCATTTTAAATGTGAGTAAACAGGCTCAGAGGGATTGCCTTGGGTGTTCAAGATCACAAAGCCCCTGTAGGGTAAAGCAGGGAGTCAAATTTAGATTTGTTGCTTCCAAGCTGTGCTGTGTTCACAGCACCCCAGCCACACTTGTTTTCCTTCCACAGTTTTTCAGTTGCTTTAATCCTGGGCTTTCCTTTCGGATGCCTGCTCTTCCCCAAGCATCTTGACCTTATGACCTTCTGGATGTGGCCAGACTCTCACTTGTGCTTCTACTTACATTTCTTCAGAGCTAAGGGTTTTTAACTCTTCTTTTTTTCAAGTTCAGATTTAACCGGCCTCTATCCTATTCATTCTTGAGCTTACTGTATGTGGGAGGACAGCACACCTACAAAACTTGAATATATGTCTCTATTTAATGGTAACCAATAGCTAATTATTTCCTTTCTATCTGGGGGAAGACCTAGTTAAGAATATGAGCTAGCGGAAGTTTGTCTTCATTACCTCTACTCTCTAGGTGCTGTATCTTCATCCCCAAACCAGTGACCCACAAATGGATACTATTTTCTTCATTCTTTTAGTAAAATGTTCTCCGAGAGCATTCATTCATGTAAAGGTATAATGGTGGCTAGCAACACAAAACATTGACTACACAGAGGCATTTTTGTGTTCTGTTCACTACTCTATTGCCATAGCCCAGTACATATTTTTCATGTGGTAAGTACTAAATATTTTTGAATTTTAACTAATTTATAATTAGTTATTTCCTTGGTAGAAGGAAATCCTTTTTCTAGATGGCTGACAGGAACAGAAAGCAAAATGTAAGCTTTCATCATTTGCCCAGTGCCATACACAGAAGTCTTATGCTTTTTATTTAATTCTTGTCTTTATTTATTCATCGCCTTGTCTTTGATCTCACTTCCTTCCAATCTATTCTCTGCAGATCTGTTAGAATGATGGCTCTAAAATTCATATCTGATCATGCTTCTTTCTTGCCCTAAATCTTTTCTGTGTATTTCTTTTGCTTTTAGTTTATACTCTAAAAACGTTGTCAGGTGATATTCAAGGCAGTGGCGAGGAAGCAGGAAGAAATGAACAAATACAGGGTTACAGAGGATGCAATTGATAGGAATTAGAATCCAATTGGATGAGGATGTTGAGAGGAAGAAAGGCTTGCTGATGATACTAAAGATAGGGACAGTGAGGAAAGTAATGGAACAAGTCACATCATAAAAAAATGGCTGCTTATTTCTATGGTCCTCCCACTCTGACCCTCACTCTTTCTCTTATACAAAGTCCAGAGAAACTCCTATAGATTCATTTTTATAATATGGTAAAGAATGCAGGAATGATAAAACATAATTTTATATAAATACCTATATATATAAATATAGGTATGCCTATATATATATAGGATGCGATCTTTCCCAATGTTTATTAGTATTAGATATCTGGTTTTCCTACTGTGAGGGCACTAAAAATCCTTAAAACTTTATGCTTTACATATTTTCTGTGTAAAAAGAGAAATGGAAGGGCAAAAAAGGTGATTTAGATGGTGTCACTTCTTTTTTTTTATTTCCTTTTTTTAGATTTTATTTATTTATGCATACAAGCTTGGGGTGCAGGCCAGAGGTGTAGGGTGGTGAGAGGGTTCACCAGAGACATTGTGGGGAGCAGAACAGGTAGACTGACTGAAATACACTGCTGAGGGGAGCAGCGGGTGAGGCAGGAGAGGTCTGCTGCGCCATGTGGGAATCTCCCAGGCGGGACATGGAACTCATGCTTGCAGCAGCTGCAGCTGCCGGCAACTCCACAGCGCTGCGCTTAACCCTTTGGGCCGCCAGGGAGGCCCTGTGGATGTTGGTTATGAGCAAAATCCCAGAACAGAATGGGTGGTGGGAACTACCAGACACAGGAGCAAGGTGCTGGGCAACTGTCAGGGCCAGGTAACAGGCATAGGGAGATACAGACTGTGGGGCATAATGGCGTGAGATCTGGCCTCAGACCTAGCTAGGTGCTATCTACCTCTTATTAAAGAGATGACAAGTTACTTAACCCCTTTTTAAAAAAATTTTTAAAAAGATTTATTTATTTATGCATACAAGAGCTGGGGTGTAGGCCAGGATGCGGGGGGCGGGGGGGTGAGAGGATTCACCAGAGACAGAGTGGAGAACAGAACAGGTAGATTGACTGAAGTACACTGCTGAGGGGAGCAGCAGGCGAGCCAGGAGAGGTCTGCTGCGCCATGTGGGAAGCTCCCTGGCCAGGGAACGAACCCATGCTGCAGTGGCTGCAGATAGCTTCAGAGTGCTGAGACTTAACCTGTTGTGCCAACAGGGAGGCCCCTACTCAGCCCCTTTAAGTGAGAGTTTCACCATCTATAAAGTAAGAATTATAATAGTACACACTTCAGAAACCTATGGGTTAAGTAAGATTTTTCTCCATAAATTCTCACTAAATACACTATTATTTTAATAATTACATGACTTAACAGAACAACTATGGTGGTCTCTATGGCATATACTTAAACTCCCAAAGTGTCTATGTCATCTAGAAAACACCTATCTCCCAAGATTCTCATGTGAAATTTTTACTTATTGAACTCTTTACCGCACATTGATATGATTTAGAGAAAATAGACTTAGTTAATATCCTTTCCAAAAAGAAAAAAAGTTTCTTTCACTCTGCTTAGAATAATCAATAAAAGGAAGGACAGATTTTGGGGACAGTGGACTGAACTCCTATAAGTTATGCTATAGAATGGGGGAGTATTCCTCTGCTTGTTTCCTCCTGTTCCAAATAGAAAGCAAATCTATGCCATCAGGTCATGGAGATAGTTACTGGGAAGCTAAGAGTGTTTATCTGAGATATTCTAACTTCAATAAGCACTTTCTAAATCTCTGAGACTAGTTTCATTCTATAGACCAATGGAGTTCAGACATAAGCTTTTATCAGAATCCTCAGAGAGCTTGTAAAATTCAGATGTCTGAGCTTCAAAACACAGTGTCTGATTCCTAGGTCTGAGGTGGGAGAAATATTTTGCATGTTTAGCAAATTCCCAAAAGTGATACCAATGATGCTGGTCTGGGACCATACTTGAAGAACCGTTTCTTCAGAAGAGAGAGGTCATTCCCTCGTTAAAATGGGATTCAAAGTATAGGTTTTTCTTGATGAGCCATTAACATTATTTTAAAAAACGTTCTTTTCTTCTTGCAACACCCTCTATTTATGGGCCCTGCCATTTCAACCCATATTATCGACATGTCCCTGTCCTTCTTGGCAATTTAGTTTCTTCTACTTCTGTACCATCCTTCTGGAAATCTTCCCAATGCATTTTTCTTTTCTTTTTGGTGAACACTTTGGCATGCTCTGTATTGCATGTTGCTTGCTTTGTCTGTGTTTTAAGTTTTGCTTGTTTTTATAACTGGAATCCTCCCCTTTGCTCTCACTTCTGACCTAACAGTTTCTCCCCACAAAGTTCTTGCCTCTTGTCCTGTATGCAGAAAATCCATACATCTAATAGAGCTAAATAATACTTTATCAGAATATGCTTACCACCCAGCATGCATTATTTTTAATCAAAAATAAAACAAAAAGACCAGCATTTGCAATGGTATTTAAGCAATATGTAATGAATTGACTTCTTTACCAATTTTATTAAAGATGTTGCTACTTAATTCACTTAAAGCAAAGGGTATTTATGCTGAAAATCTATTGAAATTTTGTTAGTTTTTTTCAACTTTTTATTCTTTTTTTTTTTTGGTTTTGTTTCAGTGTAAACAAACAAACTTAATTTAAAGTTATGGAAAGTAAGTATCAATATCAACTTTCAATACTGTCTGAGCTGGATCTCCCACTGTGCCCAAGTTTGTATTTTAATTTTCAGAGTGGCCAAACATAGTTTTACAAATGTTGCTCAAACATAAATACATAGTCAACTAGAAGAATCCCAGTGAAGTTTTAGTGTTAATTTAATTTTTCTCTCTTCAAATGAGAAGTTTGAAATGGGTAGTTGCATTTTACTTATTACCATTGGCTGTCTTCTTTACAGCTGCAAGAAAATGAACAGCTTGCCATATTCATTAAAGAGAAACCATAGTGCATGTGTGTTTGTGTGTATACATTTGTGTGCATCTTCAACAATGCTACATCTTGCTACGTTGTACTTAACCTTAATTATAATGACTAGGATATAATAAAAGGTTATATCAATGTGTTCTGCTTCAGAAAAGCAAGCATTTAAGTTAGCTCTTCAGAATCAGGGAATAGGTTTCCTTTCTAAGGAAGTTGAGAGGAAATAAATAAAAACTATATTTCAAAGGAAAATTATTGCAGAAGATGATGTGATAAACTGGGTAAGAGAAAGGTATAAATTGGTTGAATTTGCCCTTAAATTACAAAGACATTCAGTTTTATCTAGTTGCTATAATTGCTTAGGAAAATCAAAAACTCAAATTGTTTATTAAATGGGAAGAAGGTGAGAGAGCAATGAGTAAAGATGGCTGGCCAGCTGTTGAGAGGATTTGGCTATAAAAAAAAGGAAAGGGAGGAAGACTTCAAATTTCCCTTCCTGTTTGGTATATATTTTAGATCTTTCATGAATGAATTTTTATGTGCAAAATTTGAAAATTCATATTTTGATGATTATTAAACATCTCATATTAACCATCAAATTTAGCTCACCTGTTCTAAACACAAACATTTACATTAAATAACTTTTCCACATATGTGGAAAGACAAATGTCCCAGTGATAGTCATTGACATATTACTTGTAATAACATTTATTTATTAATATGCAGCCGATTATAAATTGTTTTATTCCATCTGATGGGATACTATATAATTATTAAAACAAAATCAGTATGTCTTGGATAGAATGATATCAAAGAGATATTAAGAAAACTACATGTGTATATTTCATTTATATACAATACCTCTGAAACTATATTGAAGAAGCTTATTTAAGTGGCTGTGTTAGGGAAGGGTGTGATGTAGGGCAGGGAGTCCAAAGTGAGAGGGGAATTTTACAACATTCTTTGTGGGAACTTTTGAATTTTAAATTTAAGCATCTACAGTAAGTCCTAACTAAATATCATTGACAGGTTCTTAGAAAACTATGACTTCAGGCAAAAGTGCATATAAAGAAACCGGCTTCTTAAATAATGTCATTTTGTTTAACTTAAGTCAGAATTTCTTTTTTCTCATGTTACAGTGAAACAACATTAAATGGAATGATGTTATTTGAGGACCTACTGTAGTTTATATTAAAATGAATTAAAGATTATAAAAGCCCATGGAAATTCAAGTAAAAAATAAACTCAAAACAAGCTGGGTTAATCCAACTTATTTCAATGACTATTTCAGTAACCCAAGAACTGAGAGTCTAAATCATTTACTTCTGATTGTAATGAGAAATATTATATACAAGAGGCAGAAGTCTTATTCTAAGCCATGCAAACTCAAGGTCAGGAAAGTACTTACTTTTAGCAATATTATTTCTTAAACAGGTATTTGCAAAACTAAAATGCACCCATTCTTTGCTTTTCCTGACATGCTTAATAAGTTTCAAGCCTGTATCTGTAAAGTAAAATAAAGGAAGCTTTGTAGCCATCATTAAATGTCTTCCCTGGAAGATTTATTGCCATAATTGTGACAGAGAAAATGATTTTTTTCCTGGCAGCAAAAGTAGTCTTAAAAAGAAACTAGGTATTGTTTTTTCTTTTCCAAGCAAAGTATAGATACCCAAAAAATTACATGGTGTCACAGAGCATGCCATAGTTAGAAAAAATGATGCACTGCCTTTTCAGTCTTATTAAGAAAATTACACAGTTAACTCTTTGTACCTTTGAAGGATGTCTCTGTCTGATGAACTTTGTTATTAGAACAACATTCAGCTGGAAATTGTGTATTGAAACTAACTCATTTTGGAGTTTACAAAGTAGATTTGGGAATAAAACAGAAATGTCATAACAATACATAAAAATCCTACAACTGTGCATTACAATGTTTTTTAATTAGCTGTTGGTGGAGAGAACAATAAGAAATGTAAAGAATCTGTCCTCTACCAAATGATTGACAAATGGGTTATTAAGGTACTAAGGAAGTGACTATGTCATTTTTTACAATGCTGTCTGCACAAACTAGTTCCATGGGGTTCAAGATATTCATTCATTCACTACTCACTCATTTTTCTGATTTGGACAGTCAGTCATCAACCCTGATCTCATTTTTAGCTGTTAAGTTTTTATAATTTAAAATTCTATAGCTATCCCTCTTTTTCTTTCAATAAGTTGAAAAAGAAAAAATTGAGCATTCTTATTATTGCTTCTTTCTGAAAAGTATCTTATTTCCCCTTGTTCTTTTGTTTTAAAATATTTTAGTGCTTATTTAGAGCAATTTTGCCTGAATCATTGTAAATCATTTTGTATTGTGATTTTTCTTCAGTTCAGGAAATTTTCTTGTATTATATTTCATCTATTGTTTCACTCATTATTGTCCTGATTACCGCATTTGTAAAATGAAGTCTGATCTCAAGTCTCTCTCTTATATATTTTTCCACCTCTCTTTACCTATTTGCATTGTGGGAGTATCATCTCAAATGTGTCCTCCGTTATATAGATATGAATTTGCAAATTATTTATGCTGTCTTTAACCAATATCAAAGTAAATTTACATTTTTCTGTCACATTTTTCCATGCACTATTTTCCTATTTTAGCTATATTCATATCCCTGTATTTCTCTCAGATTTCTGACGGTGACTTGCTCTTCTTTCAAAGAGACATTTTCTTTTGAATTCTTTTGTTGGACCAAGTAGAAATTTTCTCATATTTGCCAGCATATTATAGGATGTCAGGTTCTTTTTCTAAACTTTTAGGGCAAGATCGTCTTTCCCTTAACTGGCATTATTTATTAACATTTTTTTTCACAAAAATGGTTTGCCAGATTACATGAAATGCAACAAAAGAAGATCAATTAACAGACAAAAAGACCTTAAATAGATCTCAAGATAAAGCTAATATAAAATGCCTACTCTGAAATTCCACACTCTCTGGCATTAACAAATTTGGACCATGTTTATAAGCAACAAATGGCAATGCACCAGCCACAAAAGACAAACACGAATAATTGTTATGAGAAGCTTAATTCCTCCAGATGCTAAAATGAGGATGAAATCATACATAAGGCTCAGCTTATCTGGTATTCTCTACACCATAGTAATCACTGTCCTTAACAAGACTTGGAAAAGAGGTATTGACCAGTTTCAAATAACTAATGACATGGGATAATGATTTTAATCTAAAGGAAATTCAAGTATCAGAGTATATGGAGGGTTGCAGAATTTCATTAACAGCACTGGTCAACAAATTTTTATAAAAGTCATGTTACTGAAATAGAATGTCATTTCCTATCAATTTGTATGTGCTCAACACGAATATGATAGTCAAATTCTAATTTTGGCTCTAGTATTTTTTTTTTAATCCGCAATAAATACAGGTAAAAAATCAAGTCATAGACTACTTCTTAGATTTCTTCGCTTGTCTCTTGTACAGCTGTTCAGGAATAGAATAGATGGAAGATGGTTTCCATTGTGCAAAAGCACAGCCTTAAGACTCAGTTTCAAAGAGTCTACAAATAGTCTCCATTCTTGTGGGTCATGAGTGATTTCTAAGGCATTCATGAGGCCCTCAAAATCAGAACAGAATACCAGAATACTTTGCTTTCTGAAGAAAGGCTCCAACTGCTGGTGGCACTTTTGATAGAAAGTGATTGTAACATCTTCTTCTAGAAGATTCCATTGTTGGAGTCTTGATCCTAGCAATTCTGCCTTGTTCTTGGATAAGTCCAAATCACGAACCAGGTCATTTAGTTCTTCCTGTGTTCGTCTGTGTGGGGTTGATGATGCACCACAGTGAAAATCTGGATCACTGCATGCTGATGGAACAGGAGAAGAACAGGTCGGTTCATCAGATGAATCAAGAGAATATTCTGCTGGAGGTTCTGGAATAGGAAGTCCCTTACCATGTGGAACTGGTCTCAATGCAGACGGAATGTTTGGGTATACTATTCTTGACTTCTTTTGCTTTGCTATTATGCTGGAAAGAGGAGGAACCAAGCAGAAGTAACAGTCTTTGATGTGGTGGCTTGGCTCTCTCCACATCATGGGGACTGCAAATGACATTGATGGTCTTTTGCCATTGAACCACTGTGAAAGCTGTGTTGTACATGTAGCACAGCATATATGCAGGGGCCCAAGGCTTGTCTTGGTCACCAACCTTGCATCTGAAGTAAAGATGATAAGCCTTCTTCACTTGAGAAGTGATATTTTTCTTCTGGCTGGCAAATGTCACTTCCCCACAAATAGAGCGGAAATTGTCCATGCTATTAACGCACTTTTGAGGCATGACTGTTCTGTATTGTGCCTAAATGCATAAAATAATAACAGTTCTATGGAACAGTAGCTTAAACTGTCTTGCACAATGTCTGAAATATTTTCAATGCTCAAACTTTCCGACAGGGCTTTCTACAGTGCACTGCTGACGTCAGCTTACTTCAGCAGCCGCCTGGCAGTAGTATTGCATTGCATCAGAAAATGATGCAATCAACTCTGGATGATATTTGTATGATGGTATTATGCAATGTGATGCAATATTACATCATTGTCAGCTGATTTAGGATGTTGTTGCAGTCCTACTGGGTAAATTTACACAGTGAAACATATAAAATGAATTACATGAGATATTTTCAAAATGAGAGCTAATATAAAATTTTCAGGGTTATATTCATGTTCCGCACACCAAGATACTACAGATTAGGGTCTTTTTAAGTCAGTAATCATCTCACTGTTGACCAATGTAGTCTTTGAGTGATTATCCAAAATTTTTCTTCCTTCAGCTAATTTTTTCTGAATATTGGGTAACCGTGATTTGAGATTGTTTTCTTTGGCATTATATGGATTGTTATTGTTTTGTTCCCAAATGAATTTACTTAAATTTAATTTAGGACCACACCTTAATAAAATGTCAAACCAGAAGAAGGGTTAATACTCTTGTGAAATTACCAAAGCCAACCAAAAAAATATATATATAATATATATATATAAATAAATATTTTATATACACATGATAAAAAAAAGCACATAAAACAATTTGATTTTCAGGCACAGAATTACCTAGGAGTTAATATATTACTCATGATCATGGCGGCCTCCCTGGTGGTGCAAGGGGTTAAGTCTCAGCACTAGACCAGCTATTCGAAGCCACTACAGCCAGGGAGCTCCCAAACATGGCGCGGCAGACCTCTCCTGCCTCGCCCCCTGCTCCCCGTAGCAGTGTATTTCCATCAATCTTCCTGTTCTGCTCCCCACTCTGTCTCTGGTGAATCCTCTTACCCTCCACATCTCTGCCCTACACCCCAGCTCTTGTATGCATAAATAAATAAATCTGTTAAAAAATCTATTACTCATGATCAGAATAAAGCTTCTTCTTAGAAATAATTTATCCCCCCCTTAATGCACACACAAATGGGAACCGAAACTCTGAATTTCTATGCTTTGAAGTTGACTACAGCAATTTTAGCATGGATTTTTTTTTAAATTAATTAAACATTTTATTTTCTTACATTGCTGTACAATATTTGATTTCTTCACTCAGATAAATCTCCCACCACTACATCACCCATGAACTGTCACCATAGTCTCTTGTGCTTTTCCCACCCGTTTGACCCCTCTCCCTCCTTCTCCCCTGCTGTATGCTTCAGATCTATAGTTTGCCTGCAAGTTTTGTCTTTTTTTTTTTTACCTTTGTTATGTTTCCCTATCTTCCTTGTATAAGTGAAACCAGATATTTTTCTTTTTCCTTCTGACTTTTTTCATTAAGCATAATCCTTTCTAGCTTCATCTACAGCATGGAAATTTTTAAGGTAGATGTACTCAAATACTCAACTGCAGTCATAACACCATCTCAATAAAGTATTCAGAATCTATTACTTTGAGCAATGCTATTTCCTGTTCTCTAAAAAATTGTTACCTAAATAAATACTAAACAACTGAGTTGATTATTAAACTAAAACTTGGAAATATGATAAAAATAAGTTTTTAGCTTTAAAATGAGAGCCATTTGAAGAAATAATCAGACGGGAGAGCCAGGTGTCCATAGTGTCTCCATGGGATACACTTTAGCCATTTCTGAGATAATATCTTTTGTATGTTTGAAAATTTTTATCTTTTGTCTTCTATAAGAGATGCTTTCCATTTGAGACACTAGTTGAAATGGATTTTCCCAAATTTTTGAAGGCTTTTCAGTCTTTTCCCTCCTTTAACTTAAGAGTTCTTTGATGGGATGTGGTAGTCAACTGACAGTGAGCAAAAATCAGAAATATCACAAAAACTAACTGGTTGGATCAAAACCTCCTTTTATAGACTTTCTCATTTTGTGTTCTTGGGCATACTTGTGAAAAGCTGCAAAAAATTATTTTTATAAAACTGTCTGGAAATGTCTACTTATCACCAGGCAGAACTGTTCAGTCCTAGGATTTTGAAACTAGGATAGTCCTGCTTGCAAAGGTAGTGGGAAAATGATCCTGTATGTTCTCCTCACAGAGCAAAAGAAAGAGGGAATTAATTGTAGAAAAAAGAAAAAGTAAGTTTCATTGTGTGAAACTAAAATAAATAAGTAATCTTAAATGACACTGTGCAGCCTGTGGGGATAGTGGTGATGAGGTTAGGCTGGTTGGAATGATTATTAGACTGTTCCAGTGGTAGTTCCTTGAATCTCTCGAGAGCTAACAGCATAGGGGGCTTTTCCCCAAGAGAGAAGCCCTCAACAGGCAATCTCAAATTGCACCTTCAGGAAATCTTAACTCTATTTTATCACAGTGATTCTGAAGCTGTCCTCCTAATAAAAAACAAACTAAAAAACAAAAGATCTGTTTCTCCCTCAGAATGGTGTGTGTGTGTGTGTGTGTGTGTGTGTGTGTGAGAGAGAGAGAGAGAGAGAGAGAGAGAGAGAGATAACACAATAGCTGCAAATTTTTCATAACTTTTCAAGTGTCAGTGCAAAATATGGTAAAAGGCATCCAAATGCAACCCAATTATTCCTCTCCCTCTCCAATGGAAAGATTGTTCTGGTGTAGATCTGATCCTTATGGCAAATCAGAATGAAATGGTGCACTTTGAGGTGAATCTTCTTAGCTGGGAACATAAAAACCTGTGAGTTCTTGGAGGGACTGATGAGGTTTACAGCTCAGAGAGTGTTCCCATAGCCAAAGATGCTGCTGCTTAAGGGTGTATTTCAACACTGTGAGCGTCATTCCTATTTTGTGACAAGATGACAAATACTATCCAATGAATCACAACACATACATAAAAAGGAGAAATAACATTTTCTCACCTTGGGAGGGCTTGAAAGGTACATCCAGCTGCAGACACCAGCTTATATTATCTTGCCAAGAAGTTTTCAACCTAATGATGGGTTCAAAAAGTAGAATTCTAATTAAGAAGGAGATTGAGATAAAATAAGGGTTTTGTAAGCGGCCAGTTTGGGCAAAACAAGATGGACTTTAATGAAGTTTTCTAAACCTTTTTTTCTTGAAAGGGGGTTTCTGGACTCTTTTTTACATCTGTTTCTGAGTAGGTAAATAGGTGAAACATTTTTCTACAAAATAACCTCCCAAAATACAGAAGGTGAAGTAGCGCTCTAATAAACACAGGCCTGTAAACACCTGGTTCTCAGTCCTAACCCTGCCTGGGTATCACTTACAAGCAGATCATTTTTTTATTGTTTCTTCAGGCTGAGACTAGATAAGAACTTACCATCTATATGATCAATAGTCATTTTATAAGTCAGCTCCACTTATGGATGCAAGCACGCACAGCCAATCTGCTGTCAGTCAATTGAGCTGTCCCCTTAAACATGCAGGCTTGACTGAGTAATTTAGTTTTTCACAGTCTGATCAAACAAATATCATCCAGAATGGCTATTTTCTCCCACTCGGGGTTGTTTGTTTAAGTTCAACAAGTGTCAGGGGAATTTAATGAACCATGTGGTAGAAAAATCAGTTAAGTGAGTGATTCTTTCTTTGATGTCCCTGTTCTTACAAGGGCATAATATTGGGCATTTGTAGATGTCAGACTAAATTTTGAGAACAGCTGTCAACATATATTCTCGTTAAAAAAAAAACAAACACCACAACCCTGTATTCTTTAGGAACTCTGATTTTAAAATAATCAACGTCATTTCCTATGTGACTTCTACCTCTGAAGATAATTTATGGAACAGTATTCATATTTATGGAATGATTTCATTTTAGCTGTTTGGAGGGATCAGACATTGACACTGAACTCTGGAGGTCTCATTTTGTGTTTCTACAGATAAAAAGAAGTTCATATAAAAAGCAAGAATAAAAGTTCACACTTTGGAGCATCAGGTTTTGCCTATTGTAGAAAGTTCATCTGTCTTCAGAGCTTCTGCCCTACATATATATATTGTTGCCTCTGTACATCTTTGTGATAGGTTCACAAAACCTGCAAAACACTTTGGAAGTCCAAGGCCAAAAATCCCAGGCATGGAGAAGTACTGATTAAGTGCACAGGCTCCAGATCACACTGTCATGTTCCTATTTTGTATTTACCCACCCTCTATTAGTCATCTAACTTTGAGTGACTTACTTAACCCTTCTGAACCTCTGTGTTTATAAAAAGGGGATAATAACAGCTATACCTCAAGGGAATGGTATGAGGATTAGTTAAACTAATGCACGGACAACCTAGCACACCATCACATCGTGATCACTCAAATGATAACTACAACTTGGAGATGTAACAAGTGATCTTTGGGAATGTAACACTTGCTGAAATCTTAATCTTCATCCATGAGAATTAGTAAACCCAACTTGATTAAGGGTCTGATTCCCTCATTCCCACATTTCCCCTTGCTTGCCTTTTTTTCACCCTTTCATCACTGCATAATTCTCAACATAATCCAGTGCAGTACAATTCTGCTACAGGAGAGGCAGAGCAGAATGGGAAGACAGTGTGCTCCCCATGAAGATGAGCAGAGCAAGCAAATAAATAAAAAGAAACTTGTCATCTGGCTTAGTGCAGAATGTTTAGTAGGGGAATTAGTAGAAGTTGAAATGCAGTTTTATGTGAGATATCAATTATCATTATTTTCTTGATCATAATTAATATGGAGCACTAAGAGGTTAAGACAGGCATGGGTGTGCAGATGCCTAACACTCTATGCAAACACACACATTTTTGTACACTCAGGCACACAATTTCCTTCTGACATTAATCCATGAACATTTACAATAAATTCTGCCTTCCAATCCTGCATGACATAGCTGGCAAAGGACACAGTTGCTGGACAAGTATCTGAGGCACTGACAGCAGCCCCTGGACTCAAACACTGACTTGCTGGTGTTCTGCCATCTATAAAATAATGATCATGTGCTCTGCTTCAGTGATAGAGAAATCTCCAAAGAAGGGGTTGGTTAAAAAAATGAGTATTTTAGTAAAAAAATACTTGCTATTCCTCTGTCACTGCCTGAGATAGGAAGATGTGGAGTCAATTTAGTGAGCTTCAATTGCAGCTGACTTTGGAAGGAATAATATACTCATGTCTCTTTGGATGCATATCGAGTAGGGAAGCTCTCTCGAGGGCTGCGATTTTACAGATTGCAACCTAATCAGATTTCCTAACACAGACTGTCCCCTCAAAACAGAGAGAGGTTACTCCTTAGATGTGGGAAGACCAGTGATTTAAGGGCTTCCAACTCATTTCTAAAACATAGGTGGGAGGGTCTCCACTTTCATAATTTCCTTGTCAAGCTTGACACTACTCGATGCCTAAAATGCCACCACAAAACCTGCATCCGAAAGTAATTTTCTTTGAAGCCACAAATTTGGTATGGAGGAATTAAATTGGCTGAGGTGAGGTGTAGTTGGGAAGGGACAGTGCAGTCAAATATCCTCTTCACAGTTTTCTTCAGCGCTGGTCCCGGAACTTTTGAATTAAATCCTTTGGTGCTCAGCAACATGGTCAAATGTCCAATATTAGCTTTGATGGCTCTAATTTTTCACTGACTAATGTCACTGAATTCCATTGAAGAATGTCACTTCCAGGCAGAAGACATGAAAGGACTTTGCAACTCATAAGGAATGAGGAGAGAACAAAACCCTTGAATTGCTCTTAGATGGCTCAGTCAGGATATCATATTTCCAATTCATTTATCCATACATTTATTCAATGAATACTTATTTAGATCCGAAGTATGTGCCAGGCATAGTCAAAATATAGGGAATTCCATAGTGAGAAAAAAACCCAGCTTCTTCTCTGTCCCTACAGAACTGACATTCTATAGATCCTTCTAGAGGGTCAATAGGCATTAATAATAGTAATACATGTAAAATTCCATCCTTGGTCATTCCTGAAGAGGAAAAGAATATTGTGTTGTGAGAGCAGAAGATGTGGCTGGCTGAAATTATCTGGAGGGTAAAGAGAGGTTATTCTGAAGAAATAAAGACCCAGTAAATCTGAACTGTGGATAGGATAATTTAAGGAAGCAGGACGAGAATACCAGGCGGAGGGAACAGTATTTGCATATTTTGTGGCAGGGAGGATGAGGACACCTTCAAAGGACTGAAAGAGGCCTAGAATATGGAGAGTAGGGAGAAGAGGGGAATGTGGCTGGTGAGGTAGAACCAGACTGGCTTGTGCAGGCCATTTCAATTATACTGTTTGCTTGAAGATTAGTGGGAAGCCTAGAAATGCTGCTCTTTAAAACTGGCAGTGCCCAAAACAGATAGAACACTCTTGTATATTTTTTATCTCCAGATAAAAATTTTTTATGTTGACATTCCAGAAAATAGGGTTCATCTCAGGGCTGTCGATGTGGTCTTTGTGTTGTATGCTGCCTATTCACATCTTACTCTGTTGTGACCAAATAGGCTTCCAGGAGCTGTGGGGATAGGGGAAGCCTCTGCTAGACCTTCTTTGATCAGCAGACAGGTTGTTTTCTCTAAGTGGAGAATCAAAGGACACATTTGAAATGGAAAGTTGTAAGTTGTGTCAAAGGAATCCAAATTGGTTAAATGTCAGATATATCCATGATTTATGTCTCCTTTACATCTGAATGCTGATAAAGCTAACACTCCTTATTACTTGTAGCTCTGTGTGTGTGTGTGTGTGTGTGTGTGTGTGTGTGTGTGTGTGTGTGTGTGTAGGTAGGAAAAAAAAATCCTAGACAAGAACTGGAAGTCCATTGCCTTACTGCACAATGATATGGTTAGGGAAACATCTAAGTAGGAAAAAAGTAGACTTCAAGCCATGCACAAGACAAACTCCACATTATTTTCTTTATACCAAGCAATTCATACTCCTTATGGAAAAAGTTGGAAAGACCACAAGGTAGAAAATTGAAAAACACCAATTCTATTATTATTTTAGTGTTTATTCTGCCAGATATTTGTTTCTTCTCTGTGTGTGTGTGTGCATCTTTAAAATTTCTAACATGTCCATGTTACTGAATGAGTGACATGATCATTTTGAATAGGAAACCTAATTCCCATTTATAATGGAAATTAATCTAGAGCTACATGAGATGGAGAAGTCATAGCCCTCATTGTGAGATTAGTCTTTTCCTGTGAAACCCCAAATTTTACAATAAACAATTGTGGCTTTCAATTTTCAACATAATTATTATTTCCTTTCAAGCTATTAGTAATTTTAGGCAATGAGAAGGATAAATTAAAAGTATAATATGAGGAAAGGTAAATCAATGTCTTTAGATGTTTGATAATCAAAAAGAATTCTCTGGATCCCAACTGGAGATTTTTCACCTATGTTTCTGGAGACCTGGGAAGTCCTGGCTCATGTTTCTTATGCCAGAAAACAATCTGAAGCATGCTTATCTTATACATTTACAGATGTGCATGAATTCATTTTCTAGGGCGCCATAACATATTATTTAAACTGGGTGACATAAAACAAATTTGTTCTCTTAAAGTTCAGGAGGCCAGCAGTCCAAAATCAAGGTGTTAACAGAATTGGTTCCTTTAGAAGTTCTGGTTTCTTTAGAATCTGTTCCAAGTCCTTCTCCTGGCTTCGAGTGCTTGTGAGCAAACCTTGGTGGTCCTTGGCTTGCAGCCACATCACTCCAGTCTTTTCCTTCATTGTCACACGACTTTCTTCCCTATGTGTGTCCTATGCATCTCTATATACAAAGATCTCTCTCTTTTCTTATAAAGACACCAGTTGCTGGATTAGGGCCCACCACAATCCAAATGACTTCATTTTAATATAGTCTATATCTATAAAGACCTTATTTATAAACAGAGTCACATTCACAGGCACCTGCAATTAGGACTTGAATGTATTTTAGGGGGACACAATTTAACCCTCTGCACTAAGTTCTACATTAGCCAGTGTGTAGTAACTTACCTGTACATTATCTACTATCTGTACATTATCTATCTAGCTAACTTATCTATTCATTACTGGCAGCATTATGGGAAATTTAAACATGCAAAGCAGTTTTATTTTCATTAATGATACAGATCATCTCTTAAACTCCCTACCCCATACCAAAAATAGTGAATACTCAGAACAAGCAAAACTCCATCAGAGAACACATATCCTCTCTCCCGCTCACATCACACTTTTGCAATAGTGACCATTATCAAAATACAGTTAAACTGTAGTTATAACATACAGTCACATTTCATGTCAAACTATAAATCTGGGGACAAACGTTCAATATCCAGAACTATCTTATAGAAAGTTTTTAATTGCTTAAAAAAGTTCTAAAAATATTAAATATTTATATTTATGCATACAAGCTGAGCTGCAGGCAAGAGGTGTGGGATGGTGAGAGGATTCACCAGAGACACAATGGGGAGCAGAACAGGCAGATTGACTGAAGTACACTGCTGAGGGGAGCAGTGGGTGAGGCAGGAGAGGTCTGCTGCGCTATGTGGGAATCTCCCTGGGTATGGAACTTGTGCTGCAGTGGCTCTGGAAGCTTCATATGCTGCGCTTAACCTGTTGTGCCACCAGGGAGGTCCTGATTCAGATGATTTTTAAATGGCTGATAAGTCTTCAAATCTATTGTTGATTATTTTAATATTTATACAAAACTCCATTTGGGAGGAGCACTTGTACTAATAGCAGAGGAAAATAAATTGAAAATTCCATGTCAATATAATAGAGTAAAATATCAATTTTCGACTTATTCTGCTCTCATGAATTGTATATAAAATGGACCTGAAGAAAAAACACTGAAGTACCAAGCTATAGCTTTAAAGTCTCTGTTCTGTGATGTCTATGGTCTAGACTTGCAGTTTATTTTGGTTATTTTTGTTTGTTTGAAATTTATTTTAGGGCCTTACTGTTGTCCGTCTTTATAAACACTGACATTTGTGAAAGAGTGAATGCAATGGACCTGTTTTAACACAGAAAATCTGGGTTCCTCTCCTTTTTCTGATGGGCAACAGAGAAAATGACTTTCTTTTACTAGCAGTTAAGGTTCCATGGTTTCCAACCCCCATGAAACCATTAGTATTTTTGTTAGGTTGCATAATTTATTGTATCAGTTTTGAATGCATAATGTAATACTGTATACTGAAGGGTAGTTAGTCTTTCTTCAGATAGGTTACTGAAAATGAAATAAATACTTAGATTAAATTTCCATACCAGGGAGAAAGAAATGAAGTAATTTGCTGAGTTGCAAAAATATGTAATAGACATGTAGAGATAATCTAAATTCTAAAATATCACCTCATTGTTCTAGTCCTCTTGAATGATAAAAGTAATTCTTAAAAAGAATGTTGCTGCAATAGTTTAAGAAAAAGTATTTTTAAATGAGTTGAAAAATAATCTCTAAATATTAACAAAATGAGGCAAAATTAGTTTTGGAACTTAATGTGTAAAATAAAAATGTGACCATATTTATTTTAGCGTCCGATTTTACAAGTGAAGAGATTATGGAGCCTTCAAGATAGGACATTATGCGCAAAAGTTGGAAAATTTTCACTTATCTTTATAATTGACCCTGAGCTTTATTCTAAGGAAGAAAATTACAGGAGAATTATATTCCTAAAAACTTGTTGACATTTCTAGAGATTTGTAGATATCTGTGGTTATAATTCATATTTCTTTTTAAGAGGCCTCTACTAAAATGACTACATATTTTTTACCAAACCACCATCTGTTCCTTTCTCATGTCTACTATAAATCAATAATATTATTTAATCTTCCTTTTGCTATATTGTCATATTTTTCATGGATCCAAACCCTTTATTTTACTAAGCTTCTGTCTTCCTGAGAAACTATCAGACTTCAACTGTAGGACTGGTACTAGACCCAGTGGGAATCCCAAATAGAATTTTAATTTTCTCTGGGCATTGGGCACCATTTGTTGTTTATTTCTCTAAAGGGTATTATTTTCATGATGATAATAGGATCATGTTCATCAGAACATGATGTTATCTTCCCTAGTAGAAACTCATCTTTTCCCCTTTGGAAAGGGAGACAGGAATAAAGTGAAGACAAGGAAAGATTAAGTTAGGCATAACAGTGATGAAATTAAAGGATGGGCTAATGACTCAGATGGTTTGAAATAAGTATATATCAAAATCATCAGGGGAACCTGATTTGTAAAAGTAACAAGTTTTGATGATATATAAATGGATTGCTCCATATCTTTTTTTTAAAGCCAATTATGATTTGAGGGTGTTTTTGATACATATGTATTTTTACTTTTAAAATGTACTTTCCACATTCTTTAGTACTTCCATTTATAATGGATGATTTAAAACATATAGAGCAGTTTTGCCTAATTGTTTACTTAGTGTGACTTATTAAAACTATAAGTCACAAATTATTTGGTAGCTCAACATTTTGTCCTATTCTAAAGTACCCTGTAAATAACACTGTTATCATAATAATTAATACTTTAAGATAGAACTCAAGGGAAAAAAATTAAATGTTTAATTTATTTAAATTTTTTGCTTTTCCAGATGTCAGATTAATTTACAAAAGCCTAGTGATTTTGCTGATTTTTGGCCTTATCTATAAATTTACTACATTTCTAAATTTAGAAATTCTTTATATACATGATTAAAATATTTCCTAATTAGCTCCTTTGATCTTGGCTGAGTTGTGCACAAAATACTTACATAGTCCAGTCAGGGAAATCATACATAACCTTGATAAGCTTCGTAATGCTAATGCTGTTTTGATAGAGAAAACCACAAATAATGCAAATAGCCTCTACTCTCCAGTACAGGTGTGTAATAAGCACATATAATTAAACCAAAGATACATAATGGTTTGTTGTTGGATACGCATTTACAACAGCTGACTACGCTCTTAATGTGTGGTTCATGAGTTAGGTAATTTTCTTATGCCTCCACTCCTTGAACAGAATATTCCTCATGGACTCATACACAAAATGATTCTGTGCCTTTTACACAGTAGAATCCCACTGCTGCCTGTAATTTAGAGTCTTTGCCATATCAGCATTACCTAAAGATGATTAAAAAGAGCATGTAAATTCACAAACAAGTCATTTTATTCTTCAACTTAAATAATTTAGAAATGCCCCCCAAAAGGAAAGTTATCAAAACGTAAGCCTTTCGACATGGTTTCCATCTTAGTGAAATATATCAACCATGCATTTAATCACTGTTATGCATAAAATATGGTTTATGGCTCTGCTCTATATATCACATAAACTTCTTTGTACATTATGAATCTGAGTCCTTTAAAAGGCATAAAGCAAATATGAAAAACTAGTAAGGGTTTTAAAAAATCAGTTTAGGAATAGTCAGCAATGCATAAACTATTCTCAGTTATTTTTAATTTTCTATTTTCTGAATTCAACACACACACACACACATTCTTTGGACTTTAAATTGGGTAAATTGACAAATGATGACTCTGTGTAAAGATCATGCAAATTTCTTTATTTTAGACACACTTAATCCCTTTTCCCTTCCCATTATGGTACTATAAGACAAGATACTCTAAGACAATGTCATCACATGCATACTCTAGATGATGCATAGTGTCTCTTACTAGGAATGGTGAGAAGAGTGTTTACTAAAGTTCATAATGTAGAGAAAAACAGATAATGCAAATTTGATTTTTAAAAAGGTGAATCTTACATGTGTATTGAACTATAGTATATGGTAAAAATTTTCATGATAATATCTGAGTTCAATAGCATTTTCCCATAAATTACTGTGTAGGTATCATTAATCATTGTATTAAAATGCTGTGCATCAATTGTTTAATTCAGGTGGCTCTGATTTACACATTATTTCAAAGAATGCAAGGGAAAAAAAAGTTAAATGATTTCCTTTCCACATTAGCTATATAGCTTATCTCCTAGTCATATCTCAGGACAGGGACTAGCTAGTCAAACAGAGTTCTTTGATTAACTTTTAAAGCCTTATTTGTAACTAATTTTAGCAAAATCTCTTTTTTAGTTGAGCTTTTAAACTTTTTTTTCTTTATTTACTTATGCATACAAGAACTGTGGTGTAGGTTAGAGGTGTAGGGGGTGAGAGGATTCACTAGAGACAGAGTGAGAAGCAGAACAGGCAGATCTACTGAAATACACTGCTGAGGGGAGCAGCGGGCGAGACAGGAAAGGTCTGCTGTGCCATGTGGGTTAGTTCCCTGGCTGGGGGTCAAACTCATGCTGCAGTGGCTGGTGATAGCTTGATAGTGCTGAGACTTAATGCCTTGCATCACCAGAGAAGCCCCTCAGTTCATTTTTTAACATGGGCTTTCAAGAATGGAGTTCAGTCCTAGTATAGTCATTGTTATTTCTATTATTATTTTCCCACCTTGTGAAATAAATTGGTTCTTTCACCCTCTATCTTCTTTTTTATGACATTCAGTATGGTGTTGTGTGTGTGTGTTTGTGTGCGTGCATCTGTGTGTGTCTCTGTGTGTGTTGAAGGGAGCAGTATGTCCTCAGTCTACATATTGTTAATATATAAAACTTGACATGGGATGTTAAGTTTCTTTTTCAAAAATAGAACTCATCAAAAGAGAATTCTATCCTTCCTAGTATGGTGTAACAGTCCACCTCTCTCTGTTTTCAACACTTTTCAAAAACTAGTGAGTCCATGTGGTCTAGTTTGCCTTCCTTCCCCTTCCTCAGAGACCTCACACCACTGGTTACTCTCCTAGTCTCAATATATCTTGCCCACACAGTGTTTTCAATCTTCCTCTTACAAAAAGACTCTCCCCATCAGTCTCAAACATGTTCCCATTTCAGCCAAATTATAAAAGCCCACCAGGACAAATTTCACTTGGAAATATCCTACCACCTATCAAGACCCAGTTTAAATATTTATCTCTTTCATGTTTTCCCTGATTTCTCCATCCAAAAATGATCTCTTTTTCTCAAAATTTGTTTCCCTCTTATGGCACCCCCTAATCACATTAAGTGTGTTTGTGTTATTTCTTTTTTCTGTCTTAATTTTTGAACTGTAAGTTCCTTGAGAGCAAAGTTGGCTTTGCATATGTACATAAGCATATGTTTGTAGCATCACTGCACCAAGTATTTACTTTTGCCAACAAGTACATATGTCCCAGAGACTGAGAGTTAACGTTTCAGTCCTTAGCTTCATGCTCATTTTCCTCTCGCTTATGAGCAGCTTCACACGACTTAGCACAAATACAGAATTCTGTAACCTAACACTTCATAAAACTGCCATCCAAAAGGCTAGATCTTTTGTCAAAGATTAAACAACATGCAAGTTCAATATATTTAAAACCCAAAGTTGAAGGTCATTAAAATGAGATTTACGAGTTCGGAAATTTGCACATAAGCAAGGTAGTATAAGGTCACCCAGGTCACACTGTCACTTGCTGTACAGATGCAGGGTTTGCTGGCAGGGCAGCCCTTGCCATCCACATGTGTAACTCCCTTTTTCCTAACACTGCAGTTTCTCTCACCTGTGTGTGCTCGGTGGGGTTCAATAATAAATAATGAGGAGCCCAGGTCCAGAAAAGAGCTTCCTCCGGCCGTGGAAGCTTACGGTCAGAGTTGGTTAATTGAAATCATGCATCGAACTAAGTTGCCACTCTTATGCGATCTGACAAAAATGATCATAGGATAAAATTGCCTCTTGCTGATCCCCACCTATCTTACATTTCAACTTGCAGCAAGATTGAAGCAAACTGCTCCAATTTACTGCTCCCGACCTGCTGATAATGGACACTTTGCCGTGCACTCTCCCTTCATTACTGCTCAGGTCAGGGCTGTTAACAGGGACTCTTGCCACTTTTGACAGATAGTCACTACCAAGATGAATGGTGGTAGCCACATGACCACTTAGGACCAGGCCTTCCCTCTCCAGCACCTTCAAAATGCCTTTTTTAAAAAAATAAAATAAAATAAAAATAAAAGACCATACTTCACTGTTTAACTCTTTATTAACTAGGAGAATCAATAGAAACCAGGCAACCGTGACCTCATGATTCCTGTACCATAGAGCTATGACTATTTCAAAGAAACCATTTAACAGTATTTTAAAAAGAAACTTTCTAGTAAAACTGCCTTTGTACATTCTGTTCTATTGGGGAATGGAAACTGGGCTATAAATGGATTTCTTTGGGAGAGGGAGGGAATTATTAGCCCAAAGTCTCAGCTATGCTAAATCTCAGGAAGAAACATTTCTTTCCTGAATTAAAATGGGAATAAAAATTATTTACTAGAGAAAATAGGCTATTTTTAATACTATACAGATGAATGGAACCCAAGATGCTGGCAGTCCATTATTTCAATTGTTCATAAACAAGCCTTCATGAAGAACTTTTTAACACTAGCTTTTCTAAGTGATTCTACAGTATTTAGAAAAAATGACAGGGGAGTGCATATGTCATTCTGTGCTGTCTTCTTTAATAGACACACCTTCATTTAGATATTAAATGCTTAATGAATAAGTTGTAAGATCAATCTAAAAGGGGCCTAGAGTATATATTTTATGTTTTTCAAGGCTTCAAACTTAATTTTATATACAAACTAAATACCATTTGTATAGAATGCTTTAGGTTATGTTTAATTCCTTATATATTCTTTTTTGGCATTTGACAAACAGTCAAATGAGGGTTCACAACTCTTATTAGATTTACATTACATTGTCTGGCTCACTTTGCTTCATGAAATTAGATGAACTATTAAATACCATAATCTGTTATCCACCATTAAAATTAATTGATTTTCATGTCACGTTAGAACTAATGAATTATCTAGGGATAGTCTCATAAACTACAAAGCATAGTGGGAAAGCTCTTTTATTCCCCATCATTTCCAGTAAGGTTGAACAGGCACATGCCTTTGCTAGTTTTTCTCTCACAGAAATCTCAGAAACACTGCTCTATTCAGGATTATGCTTCATGGGTAAGAGTCACATTTATGAAAAAGATTTTGAAGATGTGGATGATTCTTAACATTGCTCCAGGAGAGGTGATTTTTGTCATATGGAAGGGTATTTACAAATACAGTATGTGGTGTTGCCATCAGGATAATGTAATTGGAATGGACATGCTATTAAATAGAAATAAAACCCCACCAAACAGTAACAGTCATAAAAGTAAACACATGGTTAGTATTTGATTGTATGGCATGAAAATTCATCTTTGATATTTTGGTTAAAAAATTGCATAGTTATATTATAATAATAATTGCTTGTGGTTACTGAAAATTTATTATGTGCCAGGCACTATGCCAAGCATTTCAACATGCATTATTTCATTCACTCCTCAAATGCTCCTATAATATAGGCTTTATTTTCATCCTTATCTCACAGAAAAACCAAGACTTAGAGAAACTAGGCAACTTGTCCAATTTAGTTAATAACAAAGGAAACCTGTGAACCAAGGCTGACTTCCTCTAAAGTCAAGCTCCTAATTGTTATACGCTGCTACCTCTTACTTCTGTAACATCACTCTATCATGTGGCATAGATGATATGAGGGGCCATTGTTCACAATTTTTATCCATTTAGTATTTATTAAAAGATAATTCTTTCACTTATCAATTGGTTCATTCCTGCTTTTTAAACTAACAAAGTTCTGTGTGTAATGGCAATCCCCTCATCCTGACACAAAGGTGGGCAAGAGGAACGTGCATTTTCACATAGACTGAAGAAACTTTGAGAGGTGAGTTAAATGATAAACTCAAAGCATCTCAAGCTGAGTGAAGGAACCACATGTTCAGGTTTGCCTTGAACTGTCCTGGTTTCTGCTAGTAGTCTTGGCAACATTATTAATAGAACACTCTTTTATTGTCCCACTTTGGATAATAAATTTCAAAGTTACCTTGATCTTGAGGGAGAAGTTGTTTTGCTTATTTGTAAACTCAACTGTAAACCACCTTTATCAAACTCATGGAGTTGAATATGCTGCTACCTGAGTGAACTTAATATATTTCAAATATGCATGCTGGAACATCAAGAGAAATAGATGAACCTGCTGTACCTAACTCCTGCCACACTTTCCCTTTCTATTACTTCTTTTTCAGTATGTTACTGTGATGGTCTTTTTGATGTATCAACTTGGCTAAGCTACACAGTCCCTAGTTATTCAATCAAACACAAATCTAGGTGTTTCTTTGAAGATATTTGTAGATGTGATTAAGGCCCACAATAAGCTGATAGTTTCAGCATTATATTTTTTTAATTAAAGAATTTTTTTATAATCAGCTGATTTTTTTTAAGATTTATTTATTTATGCATACAAGAGCTGGGGTGTAGGCACAAGGTATGTGTTGCCGGGGATCAAACTTGTGCTGCAGTGGCTGCAGATAGCGTCATAGTGCTGAGATTTAACCCCTTACACCACCAGGGAGGCCCTATAATCAGCTGATTTTAAGTCAAGGAGATGGTACTAAAAAAATTGGGCAGACCTGACTCACTCAGTTGAAATGCCTTGAAAGGCAGAGCTGAGTCTTCTCTGAAAGAAATTCCACCTGAGGACAGCAGTGTCAACCTGATCACCTGCCCTACTGAATTCAGACTTGTCTAGCCAGCCCTCACAATTGCATAAGCCAATAAAGCAATAAATCTCATAATATATGTCTCCGATTGGTTTTGCTTGTCTCTTTGAAGCTTCACTGATACAGTCCCTCGTGCCTATTGATTCTTACTTCAAGTCCCTCACACGCTTTTCTAGACACTAATACTTTATGCCTAGGCAATGCCAATGGCTCTACACTTCCTCTTTCTCCATGTTAGCCTACCAGATTAACGGTCCTAAAGAATTACCTTCACAACTCAGCATCTGATCCTCACTGAAGCTAGTACGTCCCAAGCTCACTGACAAATTCTGAGGATACAAAGATGAACCAAATATAGTCTGCTTTCTAGGGTCTCACCACCACATCACCGCCCAGCACAAAACTTGCCAAGCCCCCTCAATGCCTGAAAGACAAGGAAAATCACTCAGTCCAGCAAAGCAAAACCTGCTGATCTTAATGTCTCACAACACGTCAGATTCCACAAGTGCTTAAAGAATGAACCAGGACCTCTCTCTTCACATGGCAGATTTTTGTCCCTATATTCTTCATCTTCACCTTAAAGTTAGTGTTTTCTTTAGGGAGGGAAAAAACTAGTTATTTCAGGTGCAGAAGGGATACAGAGAATTAGCTACTTACAAAATTGTACAGAGCCTCAACTGGTCTGTCAGAAACAGTTCTCAGAATCACATCTGCTAATTGGTCCATCGTGGAAGCTGCCTGCTCAGCCACAGTCAGGGATGCAGAGAATCCACCGGATTTATTAAGACTTGGACTTTTATCTCAGGGTCAGGAAGTTTTTCTTGCCACCACTGCTGCAACATCTGTCTCTCAGCTTCCATGGAGTGTCTAGTTTAGTAGGAACTGCTAGAGAAAAACTAGCATTTCTCTGCCAACACTTATCAGTAGAAAACAAGTGAAGCAAGAGGAAGTTAGCTTCTGCTTTACTTCTTCCTTCCAAGTCTTCTGTGAATGCATCTAGTTAGCATTCAGAACTCCAGCTGCAAGGGATTCTGAAAAACGAGGCATTTTAGCTTCCTAGCTAAAATGTGTATGTTGAGTAACAGCCCACATTTCCCACCACAGCTGTTTTTGATTTAACCTGTAAAGTTTTCATGTCCATTGTACTCAAATAAAGATTACTTACTTTAATAAAAAGACTTAGTGTTCTCAGCACTTAGCTTAATTTCTAGCATAGAAGTGCTTCACATATATATGTTGAATGAATGAATGAAACACAATGCTTTTCTTTTTTTTTAAGATTTATTTATTTATGCATACAAGCTGAGGTACAGGCCAGAGGCATGGGGTGACGAGAAGGTTCACCAGAGACAGAGTGGGGAGCAGAACAGGCAGATTGACGGAAATACACTGCTGATGGGAGCAGCGGGCAAGGCAGGAGAGGTCTGCTGTGCCATGTGGGAATCTCCCTGACTGGGCGTTGAACTCATGTCACCGCTGCCAACAGCTCCACAATGCAGCACCTAACCACTGCGCCACCAGGGAGACCCAACACAATGTTTATCTAGGGCACTGAGTCATTGGAATGGAAGGTGAGATTTAACTTCCTGTATTTTAGAAGTCCACAATGTAAATATTGCCTCTATGTTTACATGTTTTATCTCCTAAGAATTATCTTTACTGTGTACCTCCTCCAAAAATTACAGCCTAGTGAAAACAAATTAATTCTATACAAACGATATAATTTTCTGAACTAATAATACAATAATATATTTAAAAAGACTAAAGGTAAAGATTTATATAATATCATGCTCCTTATGTATGTTTGCAGTAGGAGGAAGGCAGATAAAACTTAAGCGAGAGAAGTTGGGACACCATTGCATGTAATCATGGTGCTATGATCCTAATGTTTGTGGTTCCCGTTAAAATTCATACTGAGGGGGCCTCCCTGGTGGCACAATGGGTTAAGCGCAGCACTATGAAGCTCTCCAGAGCCACTGCAGCACAAGTTCGATACCTGGTCAGGGAGACTCCCACATAGTGCAGCAGACCTCTCCTGGCTCGCCTGCTGCTCCCCTCAGCAGTGTACTTCAGTTGATCTGCCTGTCCTGCTCCCCACTCTGTCTCTGGTGAATCCTCTCACCACACCTCTGGCCTACACCCCAGCTTGCATGTATAAATAAATAAATCTTTAAAAAAATTCATACTGAAATCCTTATGCCCAATGTGATGGTATTAGGACCTATGGGGCTTTGGGAGGTCCTTAAGTAACTAGCATGGAGCTTCATGAATGCGATTAGTGTTTTTATAATAAGCCATCATGTGAGACCTAACATATGAAAGATAACAAAAAAAATCTGTGACCAGAAGAGGTCCCTTGCCTGACCCTGTTGGCACACAGATTTCAGATTTCTAGTCTCCAGAACTGTGAGAAATAAATTTCTGCTGATTATAATCCACTGAGTCTGTGGTATTTTGTTATTTTGTTGGACAAGAGAGAATTATTAGACTGCTTATCATCCCTCTGAAATCTGTCTCCCCACATGTGGGGTGCTTGTCATGCATACTGTTGCATCTCTAGCAACTTGCAAAAAGCTGAGAGAATGCTGTGGAAATGGATAATTTGACATCTATACTGTAGTCACTGTAGTAAGAAGACATGTGATGTGCTACCCACAGGAGGGCAAGCCGTGCTTCAGACACCCTGTCCTAAAAAAAAAATATGCCCTTGCTATCTACCTATGGGAGTTCGCATAGGTAGAGACCTAAGTACCTAAATTGTTCCCAGGGAGGCTGTGTTTTCTTCATATTTAGGGACATCACTATGCTCTAAAGAGGACTTCCAATCATCTCCTTAGAAAGCCTCATTAAAAAAAAAAAGAAAACCTCATTAATGAAAATTAATTTTTTTAAAAATTAATTTTTTAAAAATTAGTTTTCATTAAACTGAAACTCCTATAATATGACACGTTTTCCAAAAGAGGTCTCGGTTGAGACATTTTCCTTGTAATAATTCACTGAATTCATACTTTTATAACAGTATACTAGCTGGCTCAACTTTAACACTCTTAGGATTTCTCAGCCTTAGCACAAAGAGCATTCTAGGTCAGACAATTATTTGCTGGGGGGATGGGGGAGGGCTATTCTTTTTTGTGCACTGTAGGATGTATATCAGCAATCCTGACTGCAACCCATTAGTTGACATCAGCAAATCCTTTCTCCCTGTCCCCAATTTGTTATAACCAGAACTCTCTCTAGGCATTACCAAATGTCTAGACATTGTGAAACTGTCCTCTGGTTGAAAACTCTGCTCTAACTCCTCAAGGGCAAAGGTTTTGGTGGTTAAACAGTTTTTGGGAGAAATCTGAACAACCAAGGTTGTATCTTTACAGAATCAGAGAATACCATTATTTCTAAGTGTTTGTGTCTGTATGTGATGTAAGATACAGCATGATTATTAAAACCATTTAAAACTACTCAAAACATTAATTTTGCCATTATTTTAGAAAGATAAATCAGAGATGTCTGTTTTTCTGCACTCGATTACTGTATATATAGAGATCACAATATTTGGAATTTACATTTCAATACTTCACCCTAGTTTTATTAAACTTTCCTTATTTTGACTGAATTAAAATTGAGCTGATTCAGGATAGTGAGTGTCAGTTGATCTCTCAGGTTTACACAGAAAGAAACCATCACATAGTTTTCAGGAGGCTTGGCCTTATTTTTTAAGAAAAAAGAGATGTATTTGAATTGCAGTTTCATTGTTTTTGCTTGTTTAGATTCAGAACTAGAGTAGGACTTGAGTAGGGGGGAACTCTGTCATGAGACTTTAACATTTAGCTCATTTGACTAACCCTTAGAGGAATGGGATTATTCAAATTAGGTAGTCCTTAACATCAATGGGGTAAATTCTACATTGTTGATGGTTTCATGACAGTGTTCTTAGTGGGTCTTGGAAGCTCTTCTGGAGTGCCAACTCCACCTTTTGCCCATTCCCAATCTTTTTGTATTTTAGGTTTCTTATCACAAATACGAAATCTCTGTATCTTCCTTTTACAACATCTGCCTCTCTGTTGTTTAGAGACTATCCTTAAGTTTTTTTTTTAAATACATTCTCAATTATATGTTACATGAGTATAAAGAACCTGTAGTACGTTCAATCTTTCTCAAGCTAAGTTGGGATTTAGCATCACAAACATTCCATAATTGCTTCCTGGGAGCAGCTACTAAGAAAGTGAGGACAGAATCAGTCAGAGGTTATAGATGTTTCCTTTTGCTTGTGCTAGAAAAGCATGCCAGAACCCTCTGAACACCAGGCGCACACTTGAAAGACCTAACTGCCTCTGAAGCACTAACAGAAGCAAAACGTTCTTCCTCTATATGCCCTGACGTGAGATGAAGCAGCTCATGACTTCATGGATTTCAGGCAGTGGTTAATGCAGTAATTCCTTGTCTGTAATAATGCCTACAAGTGGCCTGTTCTATAACACCAAGCACAAATGACCCACTGAATTTAACTCTGCTCAACAAAGGGAGTCCCTGAAGGAATTAGCAGAGCAAGCCCTGTGGGATGCAAAATCAACACTGAGATGTATCCCACTCCATCATCCACAAAGCCCTCATGGACCCCATGTTATTGATATTCTAAAAGAGAATGCAAGGGGGTGAGTTTGTCTTTAACACATCTAGTTACCTAAAGCAACTACTAAACTAAGCACAGAATCCTGTGGTAAAACTGGTTCAGAAAGAATCCCATGATAACATACCACTATATTTATACAATGAAGGATAAGTTGGTATGAAAAAGGTTTTGCAAACTTCAGCATTCAAAACCAAGTCATCTGTAAATCCCAACCATTTTTAGCAACAAAGGTTTTATGCTCTGATCAGCTATAGTGCATCAGAATAAGAGAATCTTAATATTTACAATCTCCTAAGCTTATGACCTTCAAAATTAGCTCGACACCAGAGAAGTCAGGAAAAATACCCTGTGGGTGAATCAGAATGTATCCAGTAGGAAATATGTTTGAGAGGAAGGAGGTGCTAATTTTTCTATTCTTTTTTAGTGAGAAAGGCAAAGAAGAGAGGAGGGTTTTTTGGAGTTTGGGGATCACTTGTGTTGCTTTCTTGGATAGGTTTAAGAATTACTGACCTAGAAATAATATTGGGAGGTGAAATACCTCCAAACTCCTTTCAAATAAATTCTTCTTGGATAAGGCTTGTAACAAGAACCAGGTACCCGTGGAGACCCCATGGTTTCCTAATATTTAGATTTTAGAAGAACTCCTCTTTCTGATTCCTTTAAAGGATCAAGTTCTTAGGTTACCACTCCTAGGTATCTATCCAAAGAGCACAAAAACACTAATTCAAAAGGAAACGTGCACTTCTATGTTATAGTAGTACTATTGACAATAGCCAAGATATGGAAACAAACTAAATGTCCCAGAACAGATGAGTGGATCAAGAAGATGTGGTATATATACACAACGGAATACTACTTGGCAATCAAAAAATGATAAACTATGTCATTTGCAGCAACATGAGTGGACTAGAAGGGATTATTCTAAGTGAGCCATTAGGATAAACATAAATACCAGATTGTTTCATTTATATGTGGAATCTAGAAAAACCAACAAACGACCAGACCAAGACAAACTGTAAGATCAACCCTTGAAAGCAGACCATATATCTGAGACATTCGGGAAGGAAGGACGAGGGGAGGGAAAGGGGAGAGTAGGAAACGGGAGTAGGGGAGTGGAAAACACAATGGAATATGGTGGACTATGGTGGCAATGTGAAAATTATGGTCACCATACCTGAGTGGAAAAATTCTATATTGTGAGAAAATAGATATTAAAAAAAAAGTTCTTAGGTTAATGTGGTGAGGAATTCCTTCAACGCGTATTTATTGGCACCTACTGAGCTCCAGGTGTTAGTTATTTCAGTAACCGAAAGAGATAAAATCTACCCTCATGGAAGTTACATTCCAACTGGATAGCTCAAAAAATCCAATGTTTTGAGCTTTTACTATGGGCCAGGTATAGTTGTAAGCGCTTCACTTATATTATCACAATGCTTCACCACAATTTTGTAATTACTACTATCATTCCCATTTTGCAGGCACAGAACCTGAGACTCTGAATTGAATAACCTGCCCCAACCTCTTGGCTGCAGATCCAGCCTCTCAACCACTCCAATCTTTCAGCTAAGAGAATGGACAACAGCAGGAGTTAGGATGGCAAGACCAAATTGTTGGGTGTGAATTCGGTGACTTTGGTGCCAATGCTGTAGTGCCTGAATGCAGTCTTTTAATACAACAGAACAGCTTCTCATATATGCTGCACAGTGTCCACAAGGCTAAGATGCAGAACAAGTCCTTGTTCTATTTTGATCCACACCAGACTGTGCTCTCTGCTTATATAAGTTAGTTCTTGTGAAACTCTTTACCAGGGAATCTAATCTGTTCATTCAGTGTTCCAGGAGTCAAGCTTTTGTTTCTGAAGGCCAGTCTCACTCATAACTCCTTCCACCAGAGAACCTGTTTATCAGGAAGAAGTGGCATGGCAGCACATAAAGTTTAGGTCATGCTACTCACAGTGGAAAGAGTCCTGGAGCGAACATTCCCTGACTAAACAATGAAGAATTGCAGTGACAAGATGATGAAAAGAGAATCACATGTGCATAAACGCATAAACAAAGTCACTCAAACATATAAACAAACACTTATCATTTCATACCCAATAACAACAAAAACAACAAAAATGGCCACACACAGTCAGACACATAAGTTTGTAGTGAGAACAAAGGCAGCTATAAATATTCCAAGGAGCCAATAAAAAGAAGAAGATGAAGAAGAAGAAGAAAAAAACAGGACTGGTTAGCTCTCCAGAATAATGGGCTCCATAAAAGCTTTTATTGTTAAGAGAGTTACTTTACTAAGAGCTATATGAAGAAAGCTGAATGAATGTGAAAAATTGCATGCAATAACCTGAGTTGAAAGATGATTATCAACGGCTGAGTCCTGTATTTTGGACAGAGTCAGTGCTGCTATTAGAAGATTGCCATTGTAGTAAAAAGAAAAGCTTGTTTTGTACTTTTCTCCCCCTTCCAGGTAAACAGAAAGTCAATATAGGCTTCTCCTCTGTGCTAGTGCATTTATTTGAACAATTATTTTAAAGATGTAATCCAATCTTATCATCTTTCCAAAAGTAAAACTCCTGTGAACTTTTCCAATAGAGTTTTGCACACATAACTTGCTAAACGAAGAATTGAGATTTTTCCAGCAGGTATTCCTTCTCTCCCATCTGCCCTTCACCCCCATTCCATTCTTTAGCCATCTGTTTGTTTTGTCCTTGGCTATTGACAGGATAGTGGGTGACATTTAAGAGAGCTGACCCATCTGCACTTCAAACACTCACAAGCTAGCTAGCAAGAACTGTAAAAAACAGAAAAATGGAATTTTGTGGGGGGATATTACTGTCTTAGTACAGTTTCTTGTATTCTCAATTTGAAGAACCCTACTCTTTTCTTTTCTGGATGGGGGGCAGGCCGCATAACCTTCCAAAATGTTGTTGTGGGGGTTAAGGGTAAAGAAGTGGTAATTTGTTTAGGAGATAATATTGTTGAGTGGATGTTATGATTGTTATTTCTGAAAGTCTATTGTATGTCATTAATATTTTCTGGAGCTAATCATTGCTTTATTATTGCTTTGAGTTTATTCAATGGAGAGTTATCAAAGTTTTAGTTACATAATGTAGAACATGTAAACAATATGGTGTGAAATCTTTGGAAGGTAAAAATAAAATCAAGATCAAACGCTTGATCAGATATCAGGAAGATGGCTTAGTTGCCTAAAATAAAAAAACCTTGCTAAAATATTTAGATAGGATAGGTGGCAGCTTTCTTTTCACAGATTATATAATCAGAACTACATTTTAATAAGGGGCAACCTGAGTTAACCTTTGAGTGGCAACCTGCTTTTTCCTTCCCAAATCGGACACTCAACTTCCAGCCATTTCCAGTATTCACATATGCTTGGGCAAGTGAGGGACCCTGAAACTTACGGTTCATGAACTATGCTACATAGGATGTCCACATTTGATATGTTGCTTTGTGTTACATGAACTAGAATGGTAAAAAACCAGAATCTATATACCCCTTCTGTGTGGTTGAAAGTATGTGAGAGGGAGAGATAATCCATACTGTTGGTTTCCTTCTGAATGAAGCAGGAATGAGAATGGAGTCTTATATAAACTGAAGCAGACAACATTCTTGTTTACTATGCGAGCTACATCAGCTTACTGGGAGAGGGGCAAAGTTGGGGAGGAGAGAATAAGCAGTTTTGACTAGATTACTAAGAACTACTGGGAAATACAACTCCTCTTTTCCTTCCTCTTCAGTCTAATCCATGGATCCTTGTAGAGGTATCCGGAGGAAACATTTTGCGTATCCTGGATGTATTGTAAAGGCAGCATCAATAGGATTTGCTAATGGTTTAAATATGTGATATGAGAGAAAAGGGAGGAGTCAACGATGGTTCATACATTTTCATTTGAGGAGTTAGAAAGATGGAATTCGATTGATTTTTTGAGAGGGTAAAGTCAGGGAGCAGGACTGGGTTAGGAGACAGGAGCTCAGTTTTGGACATGTATGATCTCCAAAGGGAGATGTCCTGTGGATGTACAAACAAATCTGGAGTTCAGTGGTAGAGGTCGGGAAAAATGGTGGGCTTGTGTTTAACAACTAGCTCTCTGAGGAGAGGTGTATCGGGTGGAAGAGGCCCAAAATGTAGCATGGGTCAATTTTTTTATTGTAAATACTTCACCATGGCTGATTTCTAGTTGTCAATGTGAAGTCACTGTCATTGACCACAGAATTGGTAAGATATGTGCCCTTTTGAGTCCAGGTATGCTGGCTCAGAAACATCATTAGGAATTGAGACAAAATGTGGAAGTTATCAGCATGTAAATGGCATTTAAATCCATGAGACAGAATGATGGCATTTAGACAGTTAAAGAGAGGAAATTCTGGGCCTCCCCAGTGGTGCAGGGGTTAAAGACACAGCACTATCAAACTATCACCAGCCACTGCAACATGAGTTTGATCCCCAGACAGGGAGCCTATCCACATGGTGCAACAGACCTCTCCTATAGTGCCCGCTGCTCCCCTCAGCAGTATATTTCAGTGGATCCACCTGTTCTGCTCCCCACTCTGGTGAATCCTCTAACCCATGAATCCTCTAACCCTGCCACACCTCTGGCCTATACCCTGGTTCTTGTATGCATAAATAAATAAATCTTAAAAAGAGAGAAAGAGGAAATTCTGAGTTGCAGTCACTCCAATGTTAAAAGAGTTTCAACAATGATGAGGAATCAAAGAAGAGCAGACTGAGAGGGAATCCTAAGACAGGGCTTTAAGATGGAGGGTGTGGTCATCTGTCAAAAACTACCAATGAGCCAAGTAGGATGAGAACTTAAATAGGCCACCGGCTTTGGCTCTATAACCTTGGTAGAAGCAGCTTCAATGGAGTGGAGGGAACAAAAGCCTCAGCTACCTCACCCTCACCTTCTCAAAATAGCAACACCTGCAGGCAGGGGTGGCTTTGGCCGCTGAACCCTGAATTAAGATCTTTAAAATGCACTTTGGGCCTTTGAATCAGAGTAGATTTCAAAATCACATGATGTCAGGACTGGGAAAAAAATCTGAGAGATCTCTTGGCTCAAAAAGGCTTTGTCAAAGCCCTAAGAGGAAAACGGAAGGGACCAATCTATGTTCAATAATTTGAAAAGATATTTAAAAATCTATACAACTCTCTAATCACTGCAATTACCTATTGTTTCATGTGACTCTGTGAATAAAAATCAGGGCCTTTCATCCAGGTTCTCTGACCAACACCTCGTTTCTTTAACACTGCAGAGGTTATACAAAAGTTTGGGAGGACATTTTTTACTTCAGAGCCTCAGCAGGTGTTTCTCGTTCCTGTTTTACTCTCATTGTTTTGTTAGTTCTCCTTCCACAGTTTAGTACAACCATGAATATCTAGGATGTATATTATTTACAGGTAATATTCTCAGTGTTTTTCTAGTTTTAGGTAATCTATTTCTGGGCAAGGCTATTATTTATGCAATTTTGCGTCCAGAGTAGAACTAATTTTCCATAGCACAGTTCTTCACTGTCCTTTACTTGATTATTCAAAATTCATTGAAGAGGAGTGGTTGTGGGGAGGAAGACAGAGAGGAAAAGCTTTCTGAGGGAACATCAGCAGGTGCAAAGACAAGGAAGCATCAGAGAATGTGTCAAGTACTAGAAATGAAATTATAAAGGTTGGACCTTGCAGCTGTGGGATCGGTGAGCTGTAAGGCTAAAGGTAAGTTGTCCTAACTTTTAAGGGCCTTAGAAATAATGCTGAAAGAGAAGTTACTTCCAAAAAAAATGAGGTCCAGGGCCCTTTACCAGTGGAAACTTTGGCAAACATTAATTCATCCTTTTAATTCTTTGCTATCTACATTTAGCTATAGCCTCAAATTCCTTCACGTAGTTTAATTTTTCTTTTTAAAGTCTCCCTCTTTATCCTCTCCAGAAAGGAAGAATCCTTCAAGATTCTTCACTCTTTCATCAGTTGAATTTTGGAGGATTTTAGCAATCTTTCAAGAGCTCCTTTTAAACAGGCAAATTAAATTAGGCAACATGTACTAGAGTAATTCTGAGCTTTCTAGGAATGTAATCTTGGATATTGCTAGATTTCTACAGTGATTGTCAAAAGGACCCTTTTCTGTTTCATTTTCTATTGGCTCACGAAATGAAATTGCAATCATGGGTCTTCATATTATAGGTTCCATGCTATTAAAGGCAGATACTTTGTTTTTAAGTTCTCTGTAGACACACTTCTTGCTGCTAGGGGACTAAGGATCATCTGAAACAGGCACCAGGAAGGAATTAATTTATAGACAAGTATAGATGAAAAGAAAAAGTCTATCTTTTTATTTGATTTTATTTTTAAAAATAAAGCTAGTGGAATGCACTAATTCCAATTTTTTTTAATCAGGAAGAACTTCATATTTGGGAACTGTTATGGGGCATCTGAATATCCTAGAACTGAGCCCTGTGTCCATGTAGGTTGAACTGCCCATCACAATGAGCCAGTGAAGAATAGTGTCTGTTGGGTCAGAAGGGCTTGCTGAGTGTTCCCATTGTTCACTCCCCCTCCCCCAACCACTCCTACTTACCTCCCACCCCCACACCTCCCCCACTCTCCCACACATATGTTGAATTCTGCATTCAGGGACTATGAGTCATGAAAGTGGGCATGACAACAGGCATAAGAGAAAAATGTTCAACATCACTTATTATCAGGGAAATGCAAATTAAAAACACAATGAGATACCACCTCACACCTGAGAGAATAGCCCATATTAAAGAAAACAAACCCAGAAACATCAAATGCTGGTGAGGATGTGGTGAAAAAAGAACCATTTACACTGCTAGTGGGTAAACTGGTCCAGCCACTATGGAAAGCTGTGTGGAGGTTCCTCAAAACACTGAAAATGGATCTACCATATGCCATATGACCATATGATCTACCATATGATCCAGCAATTTCACTCCTAGGAATCTGCCCAAATGACAAAAATACTAATCTGAAAGGAAACCTGCACTCTTATGTTTATTGCAGCACTATTTACAATAGCTAAGATTTAGAAACAACCTAAGTTCCCCAAGACCGATGAATGGATCAAGAAGATGTGGTGTAGATACACAATGGAATACTACTCAGCAATCAAAAAGATAAACTCATGCCATTTGCAGCAACATGGATGGGGCTGGAAGGGATTATACTAAGCAGAAATAAATCAGAAGGAAAAAGATAAATATCAGATGGCTTCACTTATGTGTGGAATGTAGAGAAAGCAAACAAAAGAGCAGGGAAAAGACAAAACTTAAAAGCTGACCATAGATATGAGATATGCAGCAGGGGAGGGAGAGGGATCAAAACAGGGAAGGGAAGAGCACAAAGAACTGTGGTGATGGAGCATGGGTGCTATGGTGGTGGAGGGAATACACCTGAGAGGTAAAATAAACTATTCAAAAATTAACAGTGATGTAAGAGAATAAATATAAAAAATAAAATAGAATAAAATGTTAAAAAAAGGAAAGAGGGCATGAAAAAAACAAGAGTATAATAGAGGCAAAGTCTCTTCCTTTCTCTATCTGAATAAGAGACTCAGGAACTTGGGTGATAGTGTATCTATGGGAAAAGAATTTAAGATTAAATAATTACATTATTTTAGGTAGAGCTCCTTTGTTTAGAGACTGGGATCCTAGGGCAGTGGCTCAATGATGTAAAGGGCTTAAAGCCCATTGGAGAGGCTGTTCTAAAGGCAGACTCCTGGCAATACCCCAAAGGTTTTTAAGTCAGTAGGTCATTTTTTCCTACCTCTCTGATGTGATGTGAACATAGGGATAACTCTCAAACTGAATTTTGACACACTGCCTTAGGGAAGGAGAATAACTAAAAGGTACGCTTAGCTTTTTTCTTGATTGGCTACATATCAACGCCCAGGTTTCATAAGCAGGCTTAGCCCTTACAGTGCCATGTCCGTGTGTTTTCTGGAGGACTGACTGCAGGGAAGAGGAAAAAGAAAATCTGAACAGAGACGCAATCTAAAAGTGAGGACAGAAAATGGAAAGTTGGCAATTGGGAGTGCTCTGGCTAGGGAGACCCAGCATCTAACAACACTTGAGATGGGATTTCAGAATTAAGCAGCCTCCCCTCAGATTTATACTGATTGATATGCTTCATTGTCTTCTAAAGATTAGAGAAATAAGAGAAATACATCTTGATAATTAGTGAACAGTAAGGAAACCTTGAAAACATATGACAGGTGAGTAGATTTATTAAAGGCAATTATGACATGCCCATTTTTCAGAGTTCGGTGTTTCACCAGCAGAATATAAAATAAAGAAATCCAAGATTTATTTTCACATTTCACTTGCTTGGTTTAAATAAGAATATTTCATAACCAAACTGTTTCTTTTTCTATTTTGCCAGGGGAAAGTGTTCCCAGAAATAGCTATAAGATACCAGAACAGATTTTATTTCTCCCCCACCTAATAGTTCCAAGCTTAGACTAAACAAAATACATGGCAATGTACTAAAGCAAGGAATTCAAGTTAGCAATGATCCCTGGTAAAACACAGGAATAGAAAATATTTGTTTTCTAATCTTTCTTAGTTTTCCTTTGAACTTTCTCCTCCAACCTTCTAGGTAGCTAGAACCTTCTGCTTTCTCCTCTTTATGGTAGAGATTTTTTTTTTTTAAAGAAAAAAAATACTCAGGTGTATTGGTTCATACTCAGGTGTAAATGGTTGATAATGTTTAATTTACATCTCCCACAGGCATTCACTTTTGGAAGGAGTTCAAGAGTACTTGAATTAAATAGGAAAAAATCTTTAGCATCAAATTAAAGAGCCGCAGATCTAGTGGGGGAAATATTTCCTTGGACCCTAAAATCACCCCCTTCTCTTCTTTCTTTAGTCAAGCACTTTAATTAATTCAGCTTTCTGCTCCTGACTCTCTCATTCAACTCATTTACAAAACATCACTTCACCAGTAAGAGACACTGCTCTCTTTCCAACAGACAGATTTTTTTTCCCATGTCTATAGGAAAATGAGAATTGTGCAAAATGAAACAAAGAGACCAGTAAGAAAAGAATTATGACCAAGAAACTAAAACTTGAATGGAGTTACTAAATAGTACTGCAAGGGAAAACTTTCTACATACCTGAAGCCATAATTGAGCAGGAAAGCTGAGGGCTTCATCATGTTAGACTACACAGGGTCACTTGTTGAACCACAGTAGAATATTTTGTTCATAATGAGACCTTATTAGGTTTGGTTGCTGTAAGCTTTTCAGCTTCTTAATTATGGTGTTTAAAAGACAATGGAGACAGCTTAAAATAATAAGAATGCTGCTAAAACTAGTGAGATTGCTGCGGTGTTACAAAAAGAAATGTTGGCTCTCTGTGTATAGTATACATTTAACCTGTCAGCAAACACAGAGCCTTTTACAGGTAAAATGTAAAGGGATGCATTTAGGAGCCATCACATGAATGATGAGGTTTTTCGTTTTGCTTTCAAAACGAGCTGCTTAAGTTATAATACAAGTTTAATATAAATTAGAGTTTATCCTTTAGAAACCACTTGCAATTTGCTTCTGTTAGGCCTCAGGTCATTATGATGCAAAGTTAAAGGTTCCTGGAACATAATGTGATTCAGGCCGGCATTCTTGTTGCCATGTCCAATTCAGCTGAAAATGAGAATTATAGTGAGAGCATTTCCTGGTCTTTGACCCTTCGTGTGAGCTTTTTAAAAGCAGGGTTTATGCAGAACACTAACCTCATTCTCAGACTTTCAGTTCCGACCAATATTAGCTGTGTTAAAACTCTTACATAAATTGAAAACTGTTTAAAAATACCTCATTCCAAGTTTAAAAACAGTGGGCGCTTACCTTCTGATTTCCTTCCTTAATATACAAAAAGGTTTGCCTGTGAAATGGGTCATATTTAAATGCTAAAAAGCATCTCTGCTACAAATGTAGTTAGGCAATATGAACGAAAGTAGATTTAACTCTCCAACTGACTAGGAAAATCAGTAACCATAATAGGAAAAATAACATACAATGTGTATGTTTTATATGTCAAGTTCTTTTGCAAGGACTTCAAAAGAAACTAATTTATATCTCGACAATAACCCTACTCTTAGCACTTTGTGGTCCGCTCACCTATTAGTACGTGTTTTTGTCACCAGTATCTGGTGGCTGCTCACGTATTAATACATGTTCATCTAGTCTCCGGTTTTTCACGCCACGGTGGATTTATTTGGAACTATTAGGAGCTATTTCTTTGAGCGTACTCAGTCTAGTAGCTTTACACATTGTTTTGGTGAAAGTGCAAGGTGTTTTATGAGAGATATTACAGTTTTTTTAATATCCAGCAGTTCAGGAGTTGTGTGTGTTTTATTGAATGCTTCTACCATTCATGCGGTGGCACAGAAAATGGCCGGCCCCAAGGGCTGGTAAATTTAAAAGGCACCGGCACACAAAGTGTTAGGACTCCCATTTTGCAGCTAAGAAAACTGAGCAGAGTAAGATACTGATCCAAAGTCACACAAAGTCATTGGCTGGTGGAAGACCTGAACCCAGGCAACCAGACTCCTGAGTCCACACTTTTAACCTCTGCCTCTCAAGATGGGAAGTGTTCTGGGAGCAGCATACTGGACCCCTGGGGGGATAATATGACCAGAAAAGGCACTTCTAAAACAAAATCCATGATATATGAGTGGGGGGCAAGTCCCCCTAAATACAAGGAACCAATTCATGGAACACCTTTTCTTTTTCTTCCCCTTCTTCCCTCCCCCTCCCCGCCCCTCTTCCTCCCTCTCCTTTAGAGTTGAATGAGCTCCTAGTACACAAGATTTGATTAAAATGCCACTTCAACTGTATATCTGCTCACAATACGACATTTTTCAAGACCATAATCTCTGGGCCCAGGAAAAGTCAAAGGACCCAGGCGTGGGAGTCTCATCTGATGAATTTCCTTAGTGGTGAAAGGGATAAACAAGGGGCCATGACACCGATACTCAGTTCATCCATACTTTCCACACTTTTCCAACCTGTGTGCATATTTTGGAGACACACCTTTTGTGGGAGGTGGTACACTGAAATCATCAAATGGATTTGAACTGACTTAACTTTGTTCTAAAACATTGTCAAAAGAACAGAAAAAAGAAAAATCAAGGATCAAAAAGCAAGACATAATACCTATGAACCTTTGGTTCCCCAAACACCTGTCTGAGGCTATGCAAAGAAGCTAATTGGTGTGAGCTATGCTTGCCAATCAGTTCGAGAGGATTTGCAGAGTGAGTTGGAAATCCCCTGAAGCCTTGGAAGCTCCAGAACATAAAGGCGATGAATAGGTCCCCAGAGGCTTTTCCTTGAGAAGCTTAAGGAACATTTTCTCCTCTAGCCAAAGCTGGGCTGAATCCAATGATGAGGGTTCCCAGGGACCCTGGAGGGCACTGTGAGTTTAGTGATCAGACCGAAACCGCAGTTGCATGGAATTACTGGGTGTCCGAATTGCCCCTGTGCTCATAGAGTTATTAGCTTGAGAAATTCTTGCCCTCTGCAAACAGGATTGGAAGCATCTGATCTGACAAAATTCTATTTTAAAATCACATGTATAAAACACTGGAAGAACCAGCTGTCTTGAGCAGGGGGTTTGTGCAGCAACAGAACAGCAGATACATCCCCCGTCATCCCTTCCTTTTGGGTCGTTCAGCAGAGGAACAAGCCGGGGCAAGAGGGCCTCAAGTGCCAAAGTACTAATGTCTGAGGAAGCCATGAATTTTCCATTCCTTTCCTCACAGTCTGTGGTACAGAAGGCATTGCAGAAGGGAAGAGAGAGACCAGGAAAGCAAGAGTGGGAGGAGCAAGGTACACAGCTAAGAAGCAGAATGGTGAGAGGTGAAACAACAAAGAGGAATAGGTTCAGGATAAACATTGGTAGGGTTTGTGATGTATGAACAAAGTTATAAGTCTCACATATGCCCTCATGAGAACCTTGCAACAGGAGTCAGAGAATTAAGAGTCTGCCTCAGGCCCTTCACTTCGTAGATGTGTGACCCTGACATAGTCACTTTGCTTTTCTGAGCCTCAATTTGTTACGCACACCATAGAGATACTGTGGAACAGCATTTTTAAATGACATAGTTTGTAAAAATAAGTGTCTGAGGTGAGGTTCTGGCAAATGGATTTTGAGATGGGAGTTTATACACAGAAAGTTTATTGGAACATCAGTAAAGATCAATACCTTCGGGATGTGAAGAAAACAGAATTTTGCAGAGGGAGGAGTTAAACTGTGAAAAAGGTACAAGAAAGCCTGGCTGGGAACTCTGGAACTGGGGTGGCCCTTCAGTAACCCCACACAGAGGCAAGAGGTCAGGGTGGGAGCAGGTATCTGTGGAGAGAGGGCAGCTGTGATGTTCATGAGTTTAATTAATCCTAATCCTAACCCCTTGACCTTCACGGGCACAGGGGACCCTAACCACTCTCCTTCCACCTCCAAAGCAGGAAGTCACTTTCACCAGCCAAAAGTCAAACATGCTTGGATCCTCCCCTTTCCTGCTATCACTTCCCTTCCCTCACCTCACCTTTTTCTCCCAGACATCTCCTCCCTCCCTTTGCTCTCTCACCTCCTTCTAGAGAAATAGGAGGGAAGGAAACAACCACAGACTCTATGATTGTAAAAAGAGACACTTCAAAGTACAATGTGCTATAATTTTTTACTTTCCAGATCAAGCAGACTTTGGGTGCAGGCTGCCACAGGGAGGAGCCTCACCTTAACAAAGGTCCTTCTCTTAAGCAGAGTTCAAAAATTATTAGAGAGCTGAGATGCATCCACAGAGGATACACACTAGCTGGGAGACAGAGGCCTGGGTCATTAGAAATGGTGGGTTCTCTAGGGAGCACATAGCAGTATTGACCATCCTGAGGCATCAGCATCACTATTACTCATGAATATTTGACCCTGGGAGAAGTGAAAGCATTACAGTAACCTGTGTCCCTGTAAGGAACAGACTCGGCCATACCAGCTCTTCCATATGATCTTACTTTACGATTGTACTTTACCCTCTAGGGCCTTGGTTTCCTTGGCTGTGCAACAAGTTACTGTGAGTCATCAGTCTGATGCTATGAGGGCTATCAAATAACTAGTTCGTCCTGTGACACCTAAGTCTGACTTGCCAGATATTGTGTGAACAGAGCTCTGTTTGGTATAGGCTGTTCTGAAAGTCCACTCCCCACACTACAGTTTAGAAAAATAGCTACCAAAAAGCATCTAAGAACAAGTAAGAGCTTTTTTTTCATTCCCACATTGTTTAAGTTACTACTGAAGTTTATTAATGGGAAATGTGAGTGGAATGGTAACTGAAAGAAAAAATTAATCCAAAGAATTTGAAGGAAAGCATTCAGGTAAAAACTTTAGAATTTGGAAATTCTGAGGTTGGCAGTCATTTTGTTTACGAAAAAAATTTTAAAACCAAAAAAAATTCCAGTCATCTTTAAGAACTGGGGCTTTTTTATTTTTAACATGTAAAAAACTTTTTAAAACCCTATTTTCATTCTTTTAAATTTGGAGTCAAATTTTCCATATTTGAGTCAGTGAAGTTCTAGATTTCTAGGCAAAATGGCTGCTGCTCCTATAGGCCTGATGAAGAAATTTCTAGAAATACCAGTCATAGTACTATAACAATATGTGAGAATATAACAATATTCTTAAAGTTTAATTTAGGCCACTGGCCAGAATATACATCTTTCAAGTCCCCAAATGAAAACTCACTTCAAATGAACTTGATGATTCAGATGGAGTAAGCAGGGGAAGTTGAGCAGGAAGACTAAAGCAGGAAACAGAGGGGGGTGAACTAAGGACCAAAGATCTATGGGAGTATCCAGTGTGGGTCAGGGAAAGAAAACGGCACAGATCAGAAGGGCCATGATCTGAGGTGAATACCAAGCAACAGAGACCTGAGAAACACAATTGTCCCATTTTATCCAGCTCATCTCCTGTCCTGCAGCTCATCTTAGCAGAAAAAGATGCTCCTATCACAGGCAGGTGCAGATATTCCTTACTCTATTCTTCTGGATACTATGTCCAAGTTGCTAGGCTACCAACAAGTCAGCACTGCCACTCCTGGGCTATGCACAAATAAAATGAGAAATCTGAGATGACATGAGGAAAATAACCTAAAAACCTTATAAGGATCCAGCTAGATCAGTGCGCTCGAGGGGCCCGGCCACAGTGTGGCAGAGCACCCTGAGAAACACAACCAAGTCCACGTGACCAGCCTGAGCCACTGATCACTGTAGCAGGCAGACTCTTTCCACTGACAGCAATGGGCATTTGAAAATTGTGCAGTGCCTGCTTTACAGCATCTTCATTTCTGATAGGGCCTGGCAATCTGTGAGAAATGAACTTCAATTGCTTTTTCTGCAAGTGCTAAAAAGTTACTTTTATATCACTGGAGGGCTCTGGCAAAGCACATGTAAAGGACCGGTAGGTCAGTGGGACTGAAATAGCAGCTATGAAATGAACACTTGATACTGTATATAAATTGAATGATCAGCTGGGTGATTTTAGAACAACCTGGGTAGGAATTTATGTGTCTTCTGCATGAGATGATGGTTCTAGGCCAGTGGGAGTATCTCTGACATGCAGTACAGTAATCAGTGCAAGGTGGGAGGAGAGCTGGGCGGGGAAGAGGTGGGTGAGTAGGTTGCCCTCGACCTTGTTCTCTTTCACCCCTCTCTTCTGACTTGTCCTTTAGTGTGAATTCTGAAACTGGCAGAGCGGTTGCCTCCTGGCTCTGTGTGAGCTCAAGAGCTGACTCAGTATTTGCTGTGTGTGATGGTCAAGTGCTTCTTGACACCAGGTCCCTAGTAGATTCTGAGAGTGAGCTCGTCAATTTGCAGCTTTTACTTGGAAAAGCAAATCATTATAGATAATGATCAAGAAAAAAAATGCCTAATATTTACATAGTCAACTTTGATCTTTTAATTTACATCTGGGTTTTCAGAGCTAGGCAGAGATAAAGAACCAATAGACATAGAGAAACACGCACAGTGGGAGAGACTGAGAAGGAGATACCCACTCAGAAGAGGGGGGAAAGATGGGGAAGAGATGGAAAGAAAGGAGGGAGGAAGGCAGAATGAACATATCACAGGCAGGAGCAGAGGAAAGAGGAAAGACATAAATGGGGAGAGATACAGGAAGGGAGACAGAAATAGGGAGAGCATCAGAGAGGAAGGGAAAACAGCAAGGAAGAAAGAGGAAGCAGCAGAGAGACTTAGAGGGGTTTACCTACAGAGTAATTCATGCTGTTTTTTAAATGGTAACTTTCATGTTAAAACATTGATAACTTTTTTCCTAGTTATCTTTTCTTATTCTTTTAAAATCACTGTTATCTCTTGATGAGGGCAATATGATTCTTTTCTTGGTTTCTAAGTTACAATCACCACATATGACAACAAACACAACCGGAAATAAATTAAGATTTAACTTTCTAAGAAGACAGGATTAGGAAAAGGGAAAGAGAAAAGAAGGAAAGATGGAGAGGAAATCTCACCAGCCTCAAGGTCCCTGGGAAGCTCAGACTCCTAGGTTAGTGCTCACATCTTAGAAATGAACTGGAGGTGACTGACCCAGTTTCCCCCAGAATGTTTAGATGTTTTTAAACAATGTTAGCATTCCAACTTAGCCCCGAAAACAGCTTTGCTTGCAGTCCCCTACTGGATCTTGAGTGGAAATGGGGAAGAAATGCTAATTAGGGAGGGAGAGGATAAACCAAACTTAACTCCTATTATGGAGATTCAAAATTTCTATAGCACAGGGTGGGAAAGAACTTTTATTGAGTCTCTTTTATTTTCGGAGTCAGTTCTATGTGTTTCACACAACTTATTTCACTTTAATCCCCACATTACCCATATGGGCCTGGTATTTCTTTCTAGCTAATTGCAAAAGGTTAAGACTCATAGATGCCTGTTCTGATCTGCTGCCTTTCTTTTGCCTACCATGCAGCATGAGCTCCATGCTCACTTATCAAGTAATTTAACAAGTAGAATATATGAACAAAGCATATATAATCTTTAGTTCAGCCCCCGATACTTAATTCCATGCATCAGAGAAGAAATTATTGATGCATATTAATAGGCTGTTAATTTTCAAGTATAGGTGAGAGATAAAAAGAAAAGTTCAAAGATGTTACTCCATTTTGATAGAGACTCTCAGGCATGTCTCAATAGAATAAGAAGAAATTGACCCCAAAGTTTAAATTTTAAAATCATTCGGACTTGTGGGGAACATTTTCACTCCCTCATTGGCACAATGCAAGCTGGCAATTGTTGGCATGAAGCTGGTACTCATGCTCATAATTACTTGATTTGCATGAACTAAAAATATTTCATTGCACTGCTTGGTCTACCTGGCACTGACAAAACGTGTGGATTTTGGGGAATCAGGCTCATATATTTTGAGCTCAAATTTGAGCTTTCTATTTTACACAAATAACATGAATTCAAATCTTCTGGATAACATATATAGAAATATTCCCTGGGTATTGCTTCCCAGAGGAAAAATGCATATTCAGACAGCGGGTTGCATGGGCAGGCCTCTATGATTTGTTTGGCTAGAATCTGCCACAGACAGGAAATTAGTTCATTTGTTAGTTATTCACCTTCTATTGCGTCACAGGTCCTAGGTTTTTCTTAGCATCAAAGGAATACTAGTTCCATAGCATCAAATATGTGAACAGCAATAGCAATTCTTAGGTTACTCTTGCTCCCGCTGGACATTCTTTTAAGGTCTCTAATTCCACAATTGAGAGAAATACGATTCTCTTCACAAGGAGTTGTGGAAATAATCAAATTTTGAACAGCTGAAAGGACAAAATTATGAAGGCATTTAAACCCTAAGTGCTTCTCTTGATACAACACAGGTAGACCCCAACCCTGAGATAGTTTTTCCAACTGTCATGAAAGCAGAACAGCAGAACTGGTGGGTATGTCAGGCAACATAACGTGACATAGCACATGTGAGTTATAAGTATGTCAAACTGGGGCCTGCATTTTAAAATTTTCCTTTCTAAAAGACAAAGCTATATTTTCTGGCCCACGATAAAGATGTTAAATAATCACCTGGTGTCTACTTGATGTCCTGTTTACCAGCTGGAAGGGGACAAAACATGGCACAATTTCACATTTTCATCGACTTTGATTCCGCTAAGAAACTTGCACTGGTGGTGCCACCCTATTCCTTGTCTGTGTGCCTTCCCAGAACAGTGGCTCCACATCTGCAAAATACAGAGAGAGGGGGAAAAAAGTCATTGACTGTAAAAACAAAATTAGATCGTTAATTTCCACAAATCCTGAAACGCAGCCTAGAGGGAAAAATACTCAGCACATAGCCCAGGAGAGGTCCAAGTCTGATGATTTTCTCTGATGAGCTGTGCAAAGCTTATCGCGGTCAACTGGGCTTTCCCCCCTAGTAAATAATGAACACAGAACACGGACAGATCTCAGTGCTGTACATACCTTTCTTGGAGCAATTTTAACTTTTCCCATGTCCATTAGGCCTTACAGCCTAATCTCGCTCTGCCAATTGCTCCCATGGTGAGATCATTAAGTAAATTATTTTAAGATCAAACACCCTGCAGTGACAATAGCGTCCCATGTAAGGTAAATGCTTCAAAGGCCCCCCTTTCAAATTACAGCTCTCCGGAGTTATTCATCACCTCTCCGTAGGGCTTGCCCCGCCATTACTTGGCTTTTTGCCGCAGGCTAAGGTAGCACTGCTAATTGGCCTCTGTAACAAAACTGACCTGTGGACAGGGTAAAACTTGTTTGGAGCTTAGAGACAAAAATTATTCAAGGTTAAAAACACATGAATGCCCCAGCTACGTCACCAAAAAAGAGGAGTGAATGAATGTCTTCCCCTGCGGTTCTTAATGTGAAAGAATGCACTCCTGGCGCGCCTGGGTCAGACAAAAGCACCTTCAGGTAGCCAGCTAGGCCCGGACTTAAGGGTCCCTTTCTCCTCCGGGTTTTTCACCCCTCCCTGCACTCCATTCCTAGTCCTTCTCTTCTATTTAAACTCCAAGACAGGGAGTTCCATCCTTTGCTTTGTTTTTTGGGCACCCCTCCCGGGGAGGGCCTTTGATCTCCAGGGATAATGGCAGATGGAACAATTTAACTGCTTCGTACAGGTGCAGAGAGTTTACTTGACAGGTTGGGGCTTTTATTTCTAGCACATTAGCCAGGCGCATACAAATGGCTTTTTGACAGACTCAAGCAGGTAAAATAGCACCGACGCTCCGCAAAAGCTCGGTCACACCTGCCGGGATGGCACAATTTGAAAATGCTGCATAAATTAAAGACAGGTAAAACCTCAGAGTCTCCTGCTGAGTGCTTTTTTTTTCCCTTAACAACTTGTGAAGGTGTGTGTGTTTGGGGGGGGGGGGGCTGAGTGAGGGGTTGAATCTCCAATGTGTAAACAACAAATGAACTCCTTGATCTCCTTGTGCTCAAAAGAAAGGAGGGCTTAAGCTGGGAGACTCCGAGTCAGCACTCTGGTGCTTGAATTCGGTAACACTTCATTGAAATTCACCGACAGAGAAAAAGATGGAAAATAAAGGACGTTACAATATGTCCCCTCTTGCTTCCTCTGGAGGTTTATTTTCTTTCCTGCCACTCCCCTCCTCCCCATTCTTCCTCTCCAGGTGAAAGTTTGTGATAAAGTGTACCTGTGTGATGGGATAGTTTTTCCATTGAGAAAACTTTGGTAAATATTACATTCAGAGGATAGTCAATATTCCTAGATTCAACATTGTCTGGTTAAGAAAGTTACTGGAGATATTGAATATTTTGCTATGAAAAAAATTCTTTCGGTGATTGGCAGATCCTTGTTCAGTTGATCCTGTTTTTTGAGCAAAATGTCATGTAGAATTTCTTTTTTTTTTTTTTTTACTCTTCCAACTTGAGTACATAATTTTCTCACCACAATAGGATCTTCTTTTTGTGAAATGGCATGCCAAGAAATTAAAAAATTACACCTAATTATGTTATTTGGTGATAGCCTTTATTTTCTTACACTGCTGTGTTTGTGATAATATTCTGTGATCAAATTAGGTTTAAGTCATTAATGAGAGTTAAAGCTTTCCTTTGATCATTTCTATTTTTGTGTAACAGTTTCGAGGAATTCTGTAGTGCTAACTTTTCTTCTTCTCAATAATAGGTATTACACAGCCAATAATTTACAGTTTCTTGGGAAAAGGGGTAATTCTTTCTTTACTGTGCTTTCAGGCCAACTAAGATCAAACCTCATTCTTCCTTGCTTGCTCTATGAAATAGAAATGCCAGTGTTTAGAGGCAGCACTTACAAAGTAGGACAGGTCTAGCCCAAGCTGTAAAAAGGATGGGCTCTAACTAAGGTGCTGTCTTGCAAAGTCACAGCATTTATTCTGCCTTCTTTGAGCATACATTGTACCTAGAACTTGCCTGTTGCTGTCCTTTGAAATCATAATTTTGGCTCATTATTTCTTAGGATTATAAGATTTCAGGGAACATTTAAGCTGCTCCCCAGGTTTTATAGAGGAACTATAAATAAGAATGAGAAGCTGAGGACCAGAGATATAAAATGAGTTATTTTCTACAAAATAGCTTATATTTGTTTGCCCATTCAATAAGTTCCCCCAACATTGCTGAGTATCACTACATAGAAGGCACTAGGGGCATGAAAGAATGAGTAAGACAATCATCCTTGAGGCGGAGGTTCATTCTTCAGAATGAGGTTCAAGCAATCCCTCTATTTAGTAGACAGTTTAGTAGACTATGCTAATACTTGATAAGATCAAACTGCTTAACTCAAAACACTGTAAACTAGGTACTTCAGCTCTATTTTCCACAAGAAAGGAATTTGAGCAAGCTCAGATTTTAAACAATCTGACCCAGGTCATATGCCCAGCAAGTGATCAGGCTGGAATTCAAACCTGCTTTGTTGCAGACTTTATGCTTTTTCCCCTCACCTCCCTCCAAATTCATATATTGAAATCCTAACCCACAATGTTATGGTATTTGGAGGTAAGGTGGCTGGGAGGTGAATACGTCATGAGGATAGAACCCTCATAAATGGAATTGATTTCCTTATAAAGGAGACCCCACAGAACTCCTAAGCCTCTTCTGCCATGTAAGGGTGCAGCCAGAAGATGGCCATCTATGCAGCAAGAAACAGGCCCTCAGCAGCCTTGACCATGCTGCAGCATAACCTGGGACTTTCAGCCTCTAAAACTGTGGCTTACTTTTCTGTTGTTTATAAACTGCCTAGTCAATGTTTGTTATAGCAGCCTGAATAGACTAAGACATACTCTAACATGGGACTCTGTTACTATAATACCATATTCTCTTTTTTCCTGATAATTATTTCTCATAATTAAATGTTTTAATTATCTAAATCATCTAGTGACATTTGTGATACTTGTTCAACCTAAACTGGTATGTCCTTTAGTCTTTCACAATTGCTTCACTTGATTGTGTTTTCCTCTTAGCTGACACTTCTTTTGTTTCTTGTTTCTTATCTCCCCACCATAAGTAAATAAATCTGATTCTCTGCTGCTGTACCCTCAGTGCTCAGAACACTGCCTGACATACAATAGCCATTTAATCACTATTAGTTGATTAAATGAACAATCAAATGAACCCAAGAAACTACAAATACCATAAAGGATGGTTCAGAACTGCTGTGGTATTCACCATTTCTTCTTGTCCCTCTTGTGTTATCTGTCATAGGGAGTCTGTGTTCGGGCCTATATCTCAGAGTGTGCTATGCCTCTTCCTCTACTAGTTTGACTTTACCATCATTTACTTCCCACCAATGCTTCTGTAAACTACTCCAAAGTAGCATCATTTTTCATTAATCTAACAAACTGCACTGAACAAGAACCCCTGGATAATGGCATTAGCCCCTAAACTTCAATATGTGCCTTGTTGACTTAAAATGAAGATCCTGTTGACCATTTGCTTTGAAAAAATGTTCAACATCACTTATAATCAAGGAAATGCAAATCAAAACTACAATGAGATATCACCTCACACCTGTGAGGGTGGCACACATTAAAAATACAGGCAACAACAAATGCTGGAAAGGATGTAGAGAAAAAGGAACTCTTCCACACTGCTGGTGAGAATGTGAACTGGTCCAATCACTATGGAAAGCTGTATGGCGATTCCTCAAACTGCTAAACATGTAACTTCCATACGACCCAGCAATACTACTTTTGGGAATTTACCCAAAGGACACAAAAACACTAATTTAAAAAGATACATGCACCCATATGTTCATTGAGGCACTGTTCACAACAGCGAAGGTATGGAAGCAACCCAGATGTCCAAAAATAGATGAATGGATCAAGAAGATGTGGTACACATACACAATTGAATACTATTCAGCATTCAAAGAAGATAAACACATGCAATTTGCAGTGACATGGATGGAATTAGAGGGGATAATACTCAACGAAATAAGCCAGAAAGAAAGATAAAAATATCAAATGGTTTCACTTATAACAGGACTATAGGGAAACCAAATAGGAGAGAGACACCTGGGGGTTGGGGAGAGGGGAAGGATAAAGGCACAAAATGGAGTAGAAAAGGACGCAAGGGGTCATGGAGATGGATCACGGGTGAATTGGTGGTGGGTTACCCAACGGGAATACAAAATGTAAAAGATATAAATAACAATAAAAATATATATATTGAAAAAAATAAAAAATTCATGAATGTGCTAAAAAAAATAAAGATCTTGACTGATTCCAGGTGGCTAATACAGGCTTGTTCCTAAATTCTATCCGGGTGACTCTAAGGAAACACACCCATTCCTACTCTCCCCTTAGAGGAACAGAGACTGACCTATTGAGGGCAGTGTCACATGAAGAAGGGCCCTCACTTGGTTCTAGGGTCCCTCAGCAGTTGATTCAGTCCCAGAGGGAACCTTATATTTCTAACACAGCAAGAGAGTCTACTATCATTTGGGGCTGGGAAATTGTGTTCCATCAAGGGAAATTAAAGTAATATGTTGAGACATTATAAGGAAATAGCTCTTTTCACTAGCATACGTTAGATATGCAATAAAATGGTCAAGATTTTTACAGCTGGTAGAGATTACTAAATTAAATCCTATAAGCTGTTATCTCCTTTCTTGTTCATGTTCTCAAATATCATTAAATATTTAACTGTCAGTTTCTTAACTCTCGATCACAACTTAAGCCTGACTGTTACATATTGAAATTCCTTAGGATCTAAGCCTTGTTCTCATTCCCTTTAAGAAAATGTTATTCATTTGTATGATTTTAACCACCATCTGTGTGTTGGTGATTCCTAAATTTTTATTCTCTACTCAAACTTCTTTCATGAGTGTGATCTCAATATTGACCATCTGCTTGATGTATATACTTAGATGTTTTACAGGTACTTCAACCTCCAAACTTTCAAATGGGAACTTAGAAGCTCTCATCTCTGAAACTGCCCTTTTGTGTTTCCTAGCTCATAGATGGGACCACTGAAAAACTTGTAACTCAAGCATAGATCTTTTATCTTTCACATTAAATCAAACTGTCTTTGTCTCTTAGATGCTTCCATAATTCATCATTTTGTTTCCATCCAGTCACCTCCCTGGTCTAGTAATGTCATCTTATTTCTGGTGAACAACTCCCAAAATCTAGTTAATATTCTCCTCACACACTCTTTTGCTCCCCTTGAATTCCTTCTCCATGCTGCATTCACTGATACCCTACTAAATGTCTTAAAAGTTCAGACTAATTTTGAATAGTACAACCAAACATGACCAATTTGGCATAGATAGACCTGGTTTACATGTATGTTGTCCTGCTATAATGAATAACAGACCCCTCCCCTCCCCCCACCACCATTCACTCTCAGAAGTCCTGGTTGGAATGATAAAGGATATTCTTATCCTACTCAGTAGATAAGTAGATAAGTAACTGTGAATGTGTGCTATAAAACCCTTTTGAACTTAATATTTTCAGAGTAATTTGTAATTATCTAAAAGGGAGGAAGTAGCTATCATCATTTGCATTTGTGATTTGTATATCACTATTTTGTATATAATAATATATGTAGAAAATCCCAGTGACTCCAGTAAAAAGTTATTAGAAGTAGCAAACAAATACAGTGAAATTCCAGGCTACAGAATTAATATACAAAAATCTGCTGCTTTTCTATATGCAAATAATGAGCTAGCAGAAAGATAAATAAGGAAAACAATTCCATCTATAATCACTCCAAAATTACCTCGGAGTAAATTTAACCGAAGAAGAGAAAGCTGTAAGACATTGCTGAGAGAAATAAAGGACAGAAAGAGATAGAACAATATTCTGTGCTCAAGATTTGGAAGAATTAATACCATTAAGATGTCTATATTGCCTAAAACAATATACAGATTCAATGCAATTGCTATCAAAATCCCAAAGACATTCTTCACAGAAATAGAACAACAACAAAAAAAATCATAACACTTATTTGGAACAACTAATGAATCTGAGCAGCAAAAACATTTCTGAGAAAAAAAAGAGCAAAAGTGGAGGTATCATGTTTCCCAAATTAAAACTATACTACAAAGCAATAGTAATTAAAATGCCTGATATTGGAATAAAAATAGACACAGAGATCAATAGAACAGAATTGAGAGCCCAGATATAAAGCCATAGACATGGGGACAACTAATTTACAACAAAGAAACCAAGAGTTTAAAAACAGAGTAAGGAAAATCTCTTCAAAAAATGGTGTTGGGAAAACAGCACAGCCACATGCAAAGGAAGGAAACTAGACCACTGTCTTATACCATAAACTAAAATTAATTCAAAATTAATTAAAGACTTGGATGTAAGACCTGAAACCATAAAATACATAGATGAAATCTTAGACTACACACTCCTTAATATTGGCATTAGAGATGTTTTGGGGGACTAGATTTCAATGGCAAAGGAAACAAAATACACAACTAAAACACCACCCAACTAAAAAGCTTCAGCATAAAAAAGAAACTTGTATCAAAATGAAAAGACATATTGAATGGGAGAAGATATCTGAATATCATATGTCTGACAAAGGGTTAAATCAAAATATACATAGAGCTCATAAAACTCAGCAACAACAAAAAAAAACAATTAAAAAATGGGCAGAAGATCTAAGACGCTTCTCTAAAGAAGACATACAGATTGCCAAGAGACATTCACCATCTCTTGTTATAAGAGAAATGCAAGCCAAAACATCAATGAGCTATCACTCCATACTTGTGAGAATGGCTATTATATAATAGACAAGAAATAAGTGTTGGGGAGGATGTGGAGAGAAGGGAACATATATAAATGGCTGGTGGGAATGTAAATTGATGTGGTCATTATGGAAAGCGGCATAGAGATTCCTCAAAAAATTAAAAATAGAAATTACAGAAAATCCAGTTATCCTATTTCTGGGTGTTTTCTTGAAAAAATATAAAAACACTAATATGAAGAGATACATGCACCCTCATGTTTACTGTAGCACTATTTATTGTGGCTAAGAACTGGAACCAACCTAAGTGCCCACTGATTAATAAATGCATAAAGAAGATGTGGTATAGATACACAATGGGATACTATTCAGCTATAAAAAAAGATGAAATCCTACTACAACAACATGAATGGACCTACATTTGCAACAATATGAATTGACCTACAGGCAACTATGCTTAGTGTAATAAGGGAAACAGAAAAAGGCAAACAACACATGATTTCACTCATATGTGGGTGTATATGAACTAAATAAAACAAAAATGAACTTTTGTACTGTAAGATCAATTAGAGGGTACCAGAAAGAAAGGAGGGAGGTGAGTGAGTAAATAGAGGAATAGGGACAAAGAGATGATGAAGGTTTGAAATAGAAGTTTAGCAGTGACCTCAATGTAGTATCTGTGCATGTCGATTCTCAATGAACACCTGAAACTTATAAAATGTTATAATGCAAAATTACTTCAATTAAAAAAGTTTTAGAATGTGTTTTATTGTAATAAAATATACATAAAATTTGCTGTTTTTACTATTTTAAGTGTATAGTTCAGTAGCATCAAGTATATTCATATCATGTAACCATCACTACTAACGAAAAATATTTTAATTAAGTTCAAGCATACTTCATTGTACACAATATATATGTGATTTTTATATATAAGTATAAATTTCACAATATATATTACATGAAGATTTTTATATGTAAGTATAAATTTCAAAAGATAGATCCCAAACATTAAGTGCTTATGAATACATTTCATCCTTTTGTTTGAATGTTCCACTTTGTGATAGATGAGGTATTATTTTTAGATTAGGATAGTTTATTTAAAAAATTCAGTAGGATAAAATGTTCTCCTCAATAAATTTTAACATATATACTTTAGCTCTTCTTACACAGAAGTTAGGTTAAAATAGGCCAGCTGTGGGGCCCAATCCACCATTTTTGTTTCTGCAAAGAATAAGAACTTCAATTCTTTATTTATAATGTGGTCCAATGCAGGAGTCCTAGGACAGCTTTATCGAAGACTCATTCTGAGTGGGCATGGCCATCTGGAAGTTCCTTGTGGGGGAAAACATGTAATGAGTTGCTTTGATGAAACTACCACATTTGGTAAAATATGGAGCTATGTTGATTGGACTTTTCCATTTTCAAATTCAAAAGATGTGTAGAAAACTTCTGAGAATTTTATTTTGTCTATACCACTAGTCCTGATTCTGTAAATTATAGCCAGATACTAGATTATCCCCCTCCAATCCTAAAGGTAGAGCGTGAACTGCATGTCTGTTAGAATACTTCACTAAGTTTAGAACTCAGGGACTGTTTAAGAACATGTTAAAGTTTCTATTTGTTAGGCTTGCATGCTGAGGAATAAAATATGCCTCAGCCTGCCATATTTCTGTTAAAGCTACTACAGGTTTATGGGAGTGCTAAAATGGTGCAGCAAACATGGAAATTAGTGTCACAGGCTTATAAGATTCTTTATATATCACTCTTATTTTAGGGAAACATATGATGGTTATTTGGCACTTTTGGATAAGTAGGTTTGTTTTTCAAAATTTGAATTGCTGTCAGATCCACAGCCAATCCATCAGTCTGCTTTTCCATAGCCCCTTTCATAGACAAACACCGTTAAGCACTTCAGAAATATCAGATTAACATTAATACCTGATGGATTAGAAACCAGACAAAAGTGGGCTTAGGAAAACACTGCAAGTGGAGTTGGAAGATAGGTGTACATCATATCAGTTTCCTGCTATGTTCAGCTCTCAGAAATTTGAGGGGCGAGAGGCCCACTTTAAAATATTTGCCATTTTGATGAGCTTTGGGGTGCTAAAGGCATCTGATGAGAAATCAAATAGCTTGCCCAGAACAACCTAAGAAGCTCTTTACTGAGAGGGGCTCAGATCCAGCAATCCAAACTGAAAATTTCCTCTTCTTTCCTTTGTCTTTCTCAACCCAAGTTCCTTTCTTCTCCCCTCCCCCTCGCATTAAATCTATTATGGATAGGGCTGCTGTTGCATAATGCGATGGAAAAATTCCAGGGCTAGTACTCCAAAAATACTAAAATCATTATACACTGACAGGACAATGACTTTGGCTTATAGGTGCGAGGAAAAAAGAGCCCATCATATCAGCTATTTAACACACAAATGGATACAAGGCGAAAAGGCAGCCAATGTGCACCTTGTCTCAGGTGTCATTCGGAGTGTGAGTTTATGACTTCCAACAGGCCTGGGGCATATATAGATAATAAAATTGTAACCATGAGGATGTCTGCATACTATTTACTTGTGTATAAAAATTCCTTTAAGGAGTGTTCATCTGCCTTCCTTGAAAGTTTCCCTGCCCAGCCTCCTCTGAGACACAAGGAACCCAATTCTTTGCATCTGATAGCCTCTTTACTACAGAATCTAAATTTGCCAAAGCATATCTCATTTTCTCAGGAACCTTTTATATTTTGGGTTATCTTTTTTCCTTTTGAAACACTCTTAAGGACTTTTAGGTTAGATAATTAAAAATCCCTCAGATCATTATTCCTATATTCTAAAGGCTGGTCAAATCAATGGCACATTATTTTCATTCCCAATATTAAGAGTCTATAGATTTTGAGATAGAAAGTGTAATTACTTATGATTCTGAGAAAGAAATTAATGATGTAGTTGTTTATTGCATTAAATACTGATATGTAAGCTATTGCTATATTTTAGAAAGAAGTCTCCACTCTATCATTGCTGGAGGTATTATTACATTGCTATCCTATAGCTATGAAAATGTTCATGAGAAAGGTTGTATAACTGGCCACTCATTTTTTTTTCCTTGCCACAAAGGAATGAAAAAAAGACTTTATTAATTCCTTAGCAATATGATGTCATTAGTTCTTGGGAAGTATGACTTTATGGTTTCCTTATCTTGTTTTCCTCCATTATTCTAGTGACCTCACCAGTGATTAATTATGAGGAGAAAACATGTTTTAACGGTAAAATCAAGAGAAAGTCAGGGCATTAAATTGCAACTTGGTTTCACCACAGAACAGAGCAAATGCTTTAATCACTCTAGCCCTCAATTTCCTTCTAGAGGCTATCAGTCTGGTCATAACCACACCCATTCCCTCTCAGTTATAAACCAGCTGTTCTTTGAAGCACAACTTAGAGTGAGATGTATTGTACACTTGCTTGCTCTGACTTCAAAATAGAGTTTACAAAATCCATGTACTAATTTGTGGTTGCTGGCCTCCCCGGTGGCGTAGCAGGTTAAAGCGCTGTGCTGTGGAGCTATAAGCAGCGGGCGACATGAGTTTGACGCCCGAATGGGGAGAATCCCACATGGCGCGGCAGACCTCTCCTGCCTCGCCCGCTGCTCCCCTCAGCAGTGTATTTCCATTGATCTGCCTGTTCTGCTCCCCACTCTGCCTCTGGTGAACCTTCTCACCGCCCCATGCCTCTGGCCTGCATCCCAGCTTATATGCATAAAATAAAATAAAAATTAAAAAAAACCCAAAACTTAAAAAAATAAATTGTGGTTGCTTTGACAATAAATGATTGCTCACTGAAAATTTGTTCTCTTTCTTTAAACACTAATTTAAGAAGGAGGGGTGTCTCTTTTCAGGTCTATAGCAGAGTCAAAGCCACATAATAGGTGCTCAATAAAGAACTGCTGGCTAAATAAACTAAATTGAGAGAGAATGAGGGAAGGCTGCCAGAGGAATAGTACTGGCAAGTAGGAAAGACAGAAAACTGTCAAAGAAGATACAAGTCAAAAAGTGCAGTTAAGCACCTTTTTAAAGTAAAACAGACAAACAACAAGAACAACAACAACAACAAAAAACTCATTAAAGGAAGAGAGTCCTAAACACCTTTACAGTCTTTGAAAATTCAGTGTTCCTAGACTATACAATGGTGTGGACTTCATAATGAACTCCCCCCACCCCCTTTAACATCAACAGTTCTTTGGTTACCTGGAAAATTAAATTAATGGTAATCATTATTTTTTAAACAGGCACCTATGAGACATAAAAATACCCCTGTTAAGTATGTATCAAATTTGGAAGCCTAAAGCATAAATGAAGGTTGGAATTGGTTATGCTTTGATTGCCAACTCTGCCCTCTTCATTCATTCAGTTTATTCATTTGTTCAAGCACACTGATTTGATACATACTTTATTAAAATCCACAGGCACTGCCCTATAAGATCTATTGTAAAGGGTCAAAAGATTCAGAAGAAACTTCCTCTGCTCTCACAAGAATTGCATTTTTGTAGAGATGTGGCATATATATGCAATGCTCACAGTATAAAGCCCTGTGTGAAACGGGCAGGAAGAGTAATTTGAACCCAACGCTACAGCAATTCTGAGCAAGAGGAGATCCTTCTCTGAGGCTGAGGCAATCAGCGAAGGCTGCTGGACAGAGGCAGCAATTAATTGTGTCCTGAAAGGATACATGCACTTTCTATAAACTGAGACTGAAGGGACAACTCCTAACTCATTTAAATTAACATTTATTGAGTGCCCAAAACACAATACAGGAGAAACACAGATTAAAAATACAGGACCTTGTAAATTGATTTTGGGAGGACTGCCATTTTGATAATGTTAATGCTTCCAATCCATGAGCAGGGGATGTCTTTCCATTTTTTTGTGTCTTCTTGTATTTGTATTTCTTTCAACAGTGTTTTGCAGTTTTCTTTGTATAAGTCTTTTACGTCTTTTGTTAGGTTGATTCCCAGATATTTGAATTTTTTGGTTTCGATTTTGAAGGGGATGGATTTCTTAATTTCTTCTTCTTGAGACTGGGTGTTTGCAAATCAAAACCACTATGAGATACCACCTCACACCTGTGAGGATGGCACACATTAAAAATACAGGCAACAACAAATGCTGGAAAGGATGTAGAGAAAAAGGAACTCTTCTACACTGCTGGTGGGAATGTGAACTGGTCCAACCACTATGGAAGGCTGTATGGCGATTCCTCAAACTGCCAAACATGGAGCTTCCATACGACCCAGCAATACCACTTTTGGGAATCTACCCAAAGGACACAAAAACACTAATCCAAAAGGATACATGCACCCGTATATTCATTGTGGCACTGTTCACAATAGCAAAGGTATGGAAGCAACCCAGATGTCCAAAAATAGATGACTGGATGAAGAAGATGTGGTACATATACACAATGGAATACTATTCAGCATTCAAAGAAGATAAACACATGCGATTTGTAGCGACATGGATGGAATTAGAGGGGATCATACTCAGCGAAACAAGCTAGAAAGAAAGAGAAAAATATGGTTTCACTTATAACAGGACTATAGGGAAACCAAATAGGAGAGAGACACTTGGGGGCGTGGGGCGAGGGGGAGGATAAGGGCACAAAATGGAGTAGAAAAGGACACAAGGGACCATGGAGATGGATCACGGGTGAATTGGTGGTGGGTTACCCAAGGGGAATACAAAATGTAAAAGATATTAATAACAATAACTATATATATATATATATATATAAATACATGACCCTTGATCTCTCAATTTGATAAGATGTAGAAATGGAATCAACTAAACAGGAAAGCAGAACAACATTACGGTTATGGCAAAGGAACAAATACCATTTATGGAAGAAAGAGCAGCACGAGTAAAAGCCTGCAGGTGAGAAAACCAAAACCAGTGGGAGCCAGGAGTGACCAATGGTGCAAGCTTCTGGGTTCATTGACCTGATGAAAACCAGACTGCTCGGACACCCAAGTCTTGGGGTCAGGCAGACTGTCACCTGAACAATGGGAAGCAGGGTCTGGAGCAAGTGAGGACCTGTGGGAGAGGGGGAGAGAACTGGGGGGACTAGAAACGGCAGGGCATCAGTCTACAACTCCCTCTGGAGAATATCAGTGCTGGCACTGTGAGGCAGTGTAAACTGATAGCCTAATTACATGTCTGCCTTCATTAACAAACTGTTTATGACCTTTAGGGCAAGGTCCTTGCCTGACCTGTTTGCCCCTTACTTCTAGGACATAATTCTGTATCTAGCATGTGGCATTAACTGACTGAATATTTTCTGTGTGAATGAATGAATGATGAATGAATGAATGAATGAGGTGGACTCAGACCTGCTCTTTAGCATATATTAGACTTCCACAGAATTGCAAGATCCGGAAGATCTCAGCAAGCTATGTTGTACATTTAGTTTTACTCCCTCTGACTGCTTAAAAGTGGATTTAGGTTCACAACTATTATTCTCTTTTAAAAGAAAAATCCTTCTGGAAACCACTGCCATTTTTGAAAGCCATTTTTAGTCAGGTAACATCTCTCCTATCTTTTTGAGGAGATCAGGGACCACTGATAAAGCCAGGTTTTGATTGGTTTTAGTTGGGGAATGAAAGGTGATGTTGGATCTCAGAGGCCCCCACAGGAGGGTAAAGCCTCAGGATGGGACAGAATTTATGGTATTGAAAGGCTAGACTAACTCTTTGGATTATAAGATTTCAAAGAGCTCGTATATTTGAAAGTTGTAAACTGGAAGTCAGGTTGCAAAATTCTGTGTCTCACTGACGTCTTTTTTGGCCTCTACAGTATCGGAAACACGTTTCATTAGTTGTTAAGATTATGAGATTAAAAATTTGGAAGAATCATATAAAAAATAAGGATTTCTAGATTCTCTTAAACAACTGAAAGATCTGACTTCACATTGAGACCTCACTGTCATGTGGTTTGAGGTGAGTGGGTGACTACTCACCTCAGAAGGGCATGTCTTGTGCAGTTTGCCACAGGCCCCTGCTGCCTCATACTCTACCTGATTTAATCAGTGAGCTTGATTTCCTGGTTCCTGTAGGCAACGGAGTTTGTGGCTCATGGACTATATCATTCTATTTTACCAGTCCCCAATTAACTCTATTAATCCTCTTAGTATTATTGGCATTATTGCTACTTCCCCCTGACATTCAAAAATGGAACTGGATGTTGTGGGGACCATATTTAAGTCATCATTTTGTGGCATGAATAATATGTGTTCTTAATATGATCTACTGCCCAATAATGAAATTAGTTCACATATGCAAAATTACACCTTCAATTGATTTCAGGAAAATAAATTTATTTTATTCTCTCATTTTCAGAGACCTGTGTCAAACACAGAACCTTCCTATAGGCTCCAGAGCAGCCCTGCACAGTGTCTCCTGGGATTCTATGTTCACATAAATGAATTATACAATTTTGGTACAGGGAATTTCTCAAGAGTTATACAGGATGGCACTCTCACCCATGTTATTTTTAGATTCTTCTATAGCTGGCAAAACACCCTGCCCTGATTTATTTTTGTACATTAATTGATATCCTGGCTCATAATATTTTGTAGTTGCCTGAAAAGGACCACACACAAAAGAAAAGACAACTGCCGCATCCACGAGGCTTGTGTGAAACACCCAAACAGCATTTGCTAATTCTGCCCAGATGGTAGGAGAATACATGGCTTAATGATGTGAGTGCTGGACTTCACACTTAATATCACTAACACAAGCCAGGATGTCCCAGATTCGATGCAGGGAAGGTGCATGGCCCTAGCTACCCCAGGAGCTCACTGACCTCGGGCGTGCTCAGAGGAGTGAATGTACAACAAATGTATCCCAGAAAACTCTGATTTTAAAGGTAAGTTTTTAGTGTCTTTTTTACCTGAATCTGGTGGAAATGTGCTGGGGAAGAGGAAATAAATGTGAGACCTCTTTCTTTGAAGTTATTTTGGGGACACTTGGGGACTCAAGGGTGGGCCATGTTCATAATTTGAACCTCACAATGGAGTCCACAATTTATCTCACTTCACTTTCCAGGACCTCCCATTTTTCTCTTCCCAAGAGCTTTTTTTCCTCCTCTGTTATCAAAATTATGGTCTACCCACTTATTTTTTTTAAATCAACTTTTCTTGAATTTGCAGCACTTTTCTTGCCAAAGAAAAATTTTCTCTTTCCTTTTACTGCCAAATTTCCATATTTTTGCCTCCCCTTCCCCTCCCATTTGGCTCTTAATCTTAATCTCTTCTTAATCTATTTCAATTGTTACTACTCTAATGTTTTCTGCTCAAAGGAAGGGCACCAGTGATGTCGGTGGAGCCTTTGTCTTTGCTTCAGAGTTTCTCCTCCTTGCAGCACTTTCTGTACTTCAGTGCTACTCTTTTTATAAAAACTGGCTCCTTTTTTGGCTTGCAGAACCCCATACTATTCTGGTTTCTCTTATACTCTGAGCATCTACATATGCGTCTTGTCTTGGTTTTTCCTGATTCTCCTAGCCCTTACTAATAACCACCATACTCCAAAGCCCAATTGGGGCTTTCTGCTATTCTTGTTCTGCATTCTCTTCAGCAATCTATTTATTCATTATTTCAATGCAGAAGACTTCTAACTCTATACTTCTGCATGGCTCTTTTTATTTAAGAGCAGTCCTATATTTTCATCTGTCCCCAAAGCATTTTAATCGGCATATTACAATCAGCCCAAACCCAAGATTTTCAGAATCAAACATTTTCAACATTGGTATTTTGTCAAAGGGCCCCTTTTCTACATCCTAAGTCACTTTTATTCTATTCACTATTTATTTTCCAAATTTTGTCCAATTTTCCTTAGAAATGTTTTCCATGTCTCTTCATCCTCCACATTCTCACTACCTTCATCCTAGGCAAGGCCCTCACAGCTCATTCCTGGATTACAGAAGCAGTCACCCATCTGGCCTTCTTGACCCCAAGCTTTCTCCTCTCGGAGCTCACCTTCATGCCACTGCCAGACTAATCTTCCTTAAGTGCCACTTTCATCTTGTCACTGTCTGCTCAGACTCCTTCAATAGCCCTTTAATCACACAAGTGTGAGCTGGAGGAGACCTTGGAGTTCATCTTACCCAACCCCTCACTTTACAGACAAGGAAACTGAGGCTCCATAAGAGGAAGTAGTTTACTTCCTTCCTTACAAGGTCGCTGTTAACAAGCCACAGAAGTGGGATTTAAAGCCAGGCTTTCACTCTGAAGGCCAGTGTTCCTCCCACTGTTAATAGTGACTTCTAAACTTCCACTCACATACTGCCTTTAGGATTTTTGTCACCTCTGCATGTAGTTTATATCATTTCTAATCATACATTTATAATTGTTTTGCTCTTTTTTTTTCTTAAAGATTTATTTATTTATGCATACAAGCTGGGGTACAGGCCAGAGGCGTGGGGTGGCGAGAGGGTTCACCAGAGACAGAGTGGGGAGCAGAACAGGCAGATCGAAGGAAATATACTGCTCAGGGGGCAGCAGGCGAGGCAGGAGAGCTCTGCCGCACCATGTGGGAATCTCCCCGGCCGGGCATCAATTGCGTCTTCGCTGCCAACAGCTCCACAGCGCAGCGCTTAACTGCTGCGCCACCAGGGAGGCCCTGTTTTGCTCTTTATAAAAAACATACTTTTAAAGTAAATGTTATATCACAGTTGTAAAAATGAAACCATCACCATTTAATGGCATTAAAAGAAAACCTTAAAATTAATACAATGGAGACACAACAATGTAGGTTAGTTAATTTTGCCAGCTGAAAGTTCTATTCTGAAGTCTGTTTTCTCTTTCTATACAAAGGGAAATTAACAAATGACAGAGTGATAATAAAGCCTTACTAGCATAATTAAAAGAAATAAAAGAATTCTTTGAATGATTTTCTCATAAAATGTTTTAATGTTTCTTACCACTTTTTCTATATACACTTAAAACTCTTTCATACCACATGTTAAAAGTTTCTCATATTAGAGAAACACAGCAGTTCGTGTTTCCTTTTTGCTACCACATTAACTCCTTTCTGGTGTTCACATCTGACCTCACCTAGCCAAGGTGTGTTCCCATGAATTGAGAGCGTGTGCCTCCATGCCAATAATGCAAGTCTCCTTCCTGCACATTCATTCTCACTTTGATCCTCTGGCTTAGAAGCTCCTGTTGTTCTCTTCCCAAGTGAACAAACCTTATCCAGTTATCAAAGTCTAATTCACATTCTAATTACAAACTCAGACTCATTTCTGAATAACATGATCCCTTTTGATTTTAGTCTTTTCTAAATTCTACAGCATATTCTTCACACAAAATTTCGGAGTTAATTATTTACTCTCACATATAATTCAGTAATTATTTTGCGTGTTGATTTCATTTCCGTAACAATATACTCAATTTGAAGGCAGAGGTCTTTTCTTACATAACTTTTCATATCCTAGTAGACCTGATTTTGTGCTGAACACATCAAAGTATACAGCCAATCTGCATATGACCACAGGTGAGGCCTCAGTGTGGAGTTCACCAACATTTCGCATATTTAGACACTATCAAGGGCTTTAGGTCTTTGAAATAAGGGAGAGGCTATCTGCTATATTTTCTGTAATAGACAAGAATTTGCATTAAAATAATCATTGTTTGCCTCAGTAAAACTTAATAAAAGAGAAACTATTTGTACTGAGATAATCAATAGTTAAGAAGCATTCATGCTAATATGTAACGAGTGAATGAATGATGACATTAAATCACCCTCCAGCATCTGGCTCAAAGTCAGATTTTTATAATTGGAAGAAATCTTTCAGCCTACAGATGATCTCAATTCGCAGGTGAAGAAGGGACCTAAAACTAGTAGGTGAGTTGCTTGGCGTTTCAAAGCAATTTAGTGGCAGAGTTTACAATCCACCTCCCCGACTCCACAATGAGACCATGTCCCACTTCGCCTGGGATAGTCCTGACGTATGTCCATTGTCCCAGTCTCTTATTAGTAACACTAATTAGTGGCACTCTTACAAACAACCTGGCTTGACTGATCCTTACATAAACGTGTTCACCTACTTAAGTCAACATTCTTTCACAGCCATTAAAATAAAGGAACACATTTATTTCCTTTTGCACATTTTTATACATAAATATTCATCTTAATGATTTTTGACTTTGCTTCTAAACCCCAAACGACCAGTGAACATCAGGGAAACAAATATAATTTTAAAAGTGGTTTGTGATAAAACTTGCAGTCTCTCCATTTATAAAGAGTTTTTTCTATGTGCACAGGTCTTCTTAAATTTACATGAGAGACAAATGAATTTTCGACAACCCCATTTGGTTACTTTAATAGAAATAGAGATCTAGTGTGTTATTACTGTTACCATAGAAGGTGAATGACCTATTACAATTAACAAGAGAACTGTTCACCAGAATTTATGGATTTTGTTCTTTTTAATCTAATGAGCACTGCAGCGTATTATCACTTATATCACTCTAGATTGCCCAATCACCCTGCATAATATTACTTCAATCCATTTTGAAACAGGCCTAAATTGTCATTTTTTTTGTTGGAGTAATGATCAAGTATTGATGTTTCTTGAGTTCATACAAATGGCTACAACCGCCTTGCATGCAGCCTGGTCAATAGAGTCTGATGTTCACATTAGGGATTTGGAAATCAATGTAGTTTTCCTGTTATTCTTTTATGATTAAATCAATTGAAGTTATTTACTCATAGCAGAAAATATGGGTGATTGCCAACCCTATGGCTTAGTGAATTGCTTTCTCACCACTGCTGCCCTGTAATGAGAAGGTACATGTTCGCTTCAGGGGTTGACTAAAACCTGTTCATGTATAGCGGCAATTTGAGATGCAGAAAGTGTTTATTATTAAAGGCTAAGAGTGTTGAATGCCAAAGGGCATCTTTATCACTTGGCATTGCATTAACATTGACAAAGGAAGGAAACACGCCCAGAAAACCCCTCAGCATTGGTCAAATGGTGCTCAGTTACAGAAGCAAAGCCAGGCAGCAGCCAATGGGTAGTCTCGCCACATGCTTCAGGGTGTACCCTGTTATGCAGAGACCTCAGTCAGAGACAATGGAAATGTCAATTTTGCTGAATGGACAGGGCCTATTTGTTGATGGATTTTCTCTCTTTAGCATGTGGTGAGTGACCTATAGTGTTTCGATGTGAGAATAAATAATGGCTTGTATAACATGGGCTGCATTTAATGTGTGTGAATGCAAAATAGTATCAGGGTAAAGCAAGTGGAAATAGCAGTGCAGAGGCTGTGGAGGCAGGAACAGACTATGTCGGAAGCTGCATGGAAGTGAAATCACTTACAAGCCAAGAAGAATGTTATTTGCTTGTATTCTTTATGTGAAGTGAGTGATAAACAACAGAAGAGTCATTTCATTTTTAGACAAGTTCTGTGCAAACAGCTGCACTGGACCACGGTGGTACCCAGCCTTTATAGTTACTTGATCTTTTCACTGTGTTTTATGAGAATAGTGCAAAAGTGGAAAATCGGGGAGCTTTGGTCAACTTCTGAATGTTCTGGATTTTTCTTAATTTCTCCCTCAATAAAAGCTGCTCATAGGAGAAGAAAACTAATCACTCTGACAAAGGCTTTCCAGAAATTTGACTTTAAAGATTTGCTTTCTGCTCCTGGGGAATAGTAATGAAATAATCAATATTTTTATGAGAGAGATCCTGGTTGGCTGAGGTAGGGATTTAGTTACCCCTGCACTCCTGGTTAGGGAAGCAGACCTATTCCTCTCTCCCATCTTCTCTCTTCTCAGCTCCGTCTCTCTTTCCCCCCACCCCCAACTAACTTATTGAGAGATCAAGTGACTTCTCTGAAAAGTCCTCAAGTCACATCTATGTTTCAAGTTCTAGAACACAGAAATGCCTTACAACATGGAGTAGACTGGAAGATGGAAAGAAGAAACAAGTCAAATTGCAAAGGAAGATTCTGAGACACTTAGGATATCAAAGGAAAAGTGGGGCAGGCAAATGATGGGAACCCAACTTCCCTTTGTATTCCCCAGAGAAGAACGTGCTTCTGGAAGGGAGCACGATGGTTTCACTAAAACTTTAAGTGATCCAACCAGAGGGCACATACATATGAGAGGCAGAAAGGCGTGGCAGTTAAGGATGCATATTTCACAGACAGACTGTCTGGATTCTAAGCCCAGCTTTCATCCTTGCTAACTTTCAGCTATTCTTCACTGTTCAGTACCTCAGTTTCCTTATCAGTAATTTGGGGAGGGGGAGGTTTATGATGATAGATACTACTGTCACTGTGAAAATAACATTGATGAATGCACAGAAAGCACTTAGAACAGTGTATATTAAGCTCTTAATAAATGTTAGCAATTATTATTACTCTGGAGTCATCATCCTTACAGGTTATAGTAAATGGGAAGAAGTCTGCTCACATTCCCTAACATTTCAGGATGCTGAGCCAACCCTGTCATGGGCCCCCTCACATCAAATATACAAAAGGAAACAGTGAGTCCCCCTCTTATAGCACCATTGAGGCAAGGCTGTTTTTATCATTCCACACTTGGGACTGAAGCAGTACTAGCAGAGGCCATGGTGATTGAGTGCTGTCTTGATCTCACAAGGTAAAGGGGTACTAGGGTGGGCTTCTGAAGGGAGCAGTAGTAGCAATAGTGAGCTATGGTCCCCCTGTGATTCACTAAGACACTAGCAGGGGTGGCTCAGAGTAGTTGGAGGTGGTGGTGATAAGAGATGGCAGTGGGGTCATAAATAAAAATTCTCTTTGGAATGGCCAACAAAACTTGCAGGGAGGAGGAGGAAACACAGAGGGTGGGTTGGAGCAAGGTTTTAAAGTAACACAGATGTGGGCTGAAGATTAGTGAAATCTGTGATTCAATTATAATAAGAACATGCTGGAAGGCACCCACTGTGAGGCTCAGGGTGGTTTGTGCTACATGTGGGTTCCTCTAGGGTTATTTGAATGCCTGGATCATACACTCTGTACCAGGGATTAACTGCTGCTCCAGGGATTACAGCTAATTGATTTGTTTGTTAAAACTCCTCGGGCATAGAAAGTGCTTGTCAGAACGTTCATGAAAGAAGAAAATATGAATGTAGTCTTGCTGATTATGTCAATTTTCCTTCTTTCCTTAGGAAGATACAAGGGGAATGGGCAGGGGGAGGGTCCTAAAACGTGATTTCAGGGAGGTGGGGCAAGATGGAAGAAGAGTGAAGATGCTGGACTCACCCTTTCTATGTATTCACAGCTAGACTGCAGCAGAACAAATCCAGTAACTCCTGAAGAAAACACAGATGATTATAGCACATACTAGGAGTAATATCCAGAAGAGGGGAACCCCAGCAAGCAGTTGAACAGGCGAAGCAGGTAGCCCGCTAAGGTGGGCAAGGCAAGCTCTGGTGGCCCCTACAAGCAACAGAGTGGAACTACTAAGGCCCTTATACGGTGGCCTTCAGCAGATCTCAGTGAACCTTGGGACCTGGCCAGAAGCAGAACCGCCACAGCAGGGCCCCACAGACATGGGTGCAGACACCAGTAAACTCTGGGGTAGGTTCTGGAGCAGCCCCAATGGCAGTAGCCTTGACAAACCTTAGGAAGCCTCAGAGAGGACCAGCAAGTACACCGACCAACGTAGGCCTCTTACAGACCTCAGTAAGCCCTGGGAGGGTCCTGACAGCACCCTTTGCCACACAGGCCCTGGTGGACCTCACTAAGCCCAGGGATGGGACTGGGAAGCAGGTCCACTCTGGTAGGCACCCACAGACTCCAACAAGCCCCAGAGAGAGTCCCAGAAGCACCCCAACTAGGTTGTTTCTGGCAGTGGAACACACCCTGCCAAGAGGAGCAGATGTGATAGGCCCTAATGAGACAACTATAGGGCCTGGTCCCCAATGACTGTGACTCTTGAATCAGTAAGCCAGACAGACACTGTTCACGAAACGGTCTCTTGGATATGAGTGGGCTGATGACACTGGTCAACAAATTTTTGCAAAAGTCATGTTACTGAAATAAAATTAGTCATTTCCTATCAGTTTGTATGGGCTCAACACAAATATGACAGTCAAATTCTAATTTTGGCTCTATTTTTTTTTGTAATCTGCAATAAATTGATGTTTACATCATGAAATGCATGCCAATAGTAATAGGCCTATGGTTAATACTGGTAAAAAATCAAGTCATAGACTACTTCTTAGATTTCTTCGCTTGCCTCTTGTACAGCTGTTCAGGAATAGAATAGATGGAAGACGGTTTCCATTGTGCAAAAGCACAGCCTTAAGACTCAGTTTCAAAGAGTCTAGAAAGAGTCTCCATGCTTGTGGGTCATGAGTGATTTCTAAGGCATTCATGAGGCCCTCAAAATCAGAACAGAATACCAGAATACTTCGCTTTCTGAAGAAAGGCTCCAACTGCTGGTGGCACTTTCGATAGAAAGTAATTGTGACATCTTCTTCTAGAAGATTTTATTCTTAGGGTCTTGATCCTAGCAATTCTGCCTTGTTCTTGGATAAGTCCAAATCACAAACCAGGTCATTTAGTTCTTTCTGTGTTGATGATGCACCACAGCGAAAATCTGGGTCACTGCATGCTGATGGAACAGGAGAAGAACAGGTCAGCTCACCCTTGTCCTCATCAGATGAATCAAGAGAATATTCTGCTGGAGGTTCTGTAATAGGAAGTCCCTCACCATGTGGAACTGGTCTCAATGCAGACAGAATGTTTGGGTAGACTATTCTCGACTTCTTTTGCTTCGTTATTCCGCCGGAAAGAGGAGGAACCAAGCAGAAGTCACAGTCTTTGATGTGGTTGGTTGGTTCTTTCCACACCATGGGGACTGCAAACGGCATTGATGGTCTTTTGCCATTGAACCACTGTGAAAGCTGTGTTGTACATGTAGCACAGCATATATGCGGGGGCCCAAGGCTTGTCTTGGTCACCAACCTTGCATCCGAAGTAAAGATGATGAGCCTTCTTCACTTGAGAAGTGATACTTTTCTTCTGGTTGGCAAATGTCACTTCCCCTCAAATATAGCAGAAATTGTCCACGCTATTAATGCACTTTTGAGGCATGATTGTTCTGTATTGTGCCTAAATGGATAAAATAATAACAGTTCTATGGAACAGTAGCTTAAACTGTCTCACACAAAGTCTGAAATATTTTCAATGCTCAGCCTTTCTGACAGGGCTTTCTATAGTGCACTGCTGACGTCAGCTTACTTCAGCAGCCGCCTGGCTATAGTATCGCATTGCATCAGAAAATGATGCAATCAACTCTGGATGATGTGTGTATGATGGTATTATGCAATGCGATGCAATATTATATCATTCTAGGCTGATTTAGGATGTTGTTGCAGTCCTAGTGGATAAATTTACATGGTGAAACATATAAAATGAATTATATGAAATATCTTCAAAATGAGAGCTAATAAAAATTTATCAGGGTTATATTCATGTTCAGCACACCAAGATACTACAGATTAAGGCCTTTTTAAGTCAGTAACGCTCTCATTGTTGATCAGAGTTATTCCTTGGTCAATGCAATCAAGTGCCGGCTTCGACAGGGCTGACACTGAGGAGTTCGTGCTATACTGAACAGGAGGTATGTGGAGAGAGGGAATTGTGGGTTGTGGTCTGGAGTAGGGAACATCATTAGCAGGGTGTCATCTCAGCCAGAGGCCCTGGGGAGAGCAGAATGGAGACTGTATGGAGGCGTGTTCCCTTGAAAGGGGGAAACCTTGTGGAGCAGCTGGGGTGCTCCACACAAACTGCATTCCCAATAGAGATAGTAGCAGAGCAGGCATTCTGATCTACGCTCCCCCTTCCCACTCCCTAGGACTGGTACTTACTCTGTGAGGCACACTTGAAAACACAGGAACTACTGAGTCTCTCATGCCAAACCCCAGACAGGAAGGGTATCAGGGTTGCCACAAACATCAGCCAGTCCCATCCCAACTCATCTGCACCAAAAAGAGAATCTCTCCAAGTCCCTCCCCAACCTGCTGACTCAAGATCTACAAAACAGACCGGTACCTACAGAAGTCAGCAAAGGTCTAAATAAATAAGAGATAAATAAAATCAAATGCTAAAGATATTAAAAAATAAAACAGGGAGAACTCAAGCAGTAAAATAGGCAGATAAAAATATGTCATCTGGAAATACGAGACCTTAAAAGACTATGACATCACAAGGTAAGAAAAACTCTCTAGAATCCAAACACAAAATGATGAAAGATTATCTCCCCTTATGAGATAAAAGAGTTCAGAACTACTACAATAAAGAAACTCAAAGAAAAAACAACTAAGAAGGCAAAATAACAGAAGAGAACGCAGAATGGCAAGTTAAAGAAATACAAGAAAACTCAGAAGAAATAATAAAAGAGATACAACGAAATTCAGAAAAACAAATTGATGAGCTCTGAAACCCTGCAGGGAGGGGACTCCCCCACATATAGAAATCTTGTTTCACAAAGGGCCCTGCAACAAGATGTAGTGCATTTTGTGCCAATCTTAGGTTAAGTCCTGCTCTCTCCTCAGTAAACTGCTTTGGGGCAGCTTTGTTTCCTAGAGGAGCAAGGGGAGGCCACTTTCACTGGCTTAAGAGAGAAGAACAATTCAAGTAAAATAATCTCAAGAGTTCCTGCCAGCGGTTAGAGTTGCCAGCCACTGGGTCCCTCAGAGCATGGTCCTGTGGAATTGGAGGCCGCTGTGATTAGAGAAAGCACCTCCAGGCCCAAAAGGTGCAATGCTGACACTCAGTGAAACAGTCTGATGTCATTTTGTTTTCAATGTGTTGAAACGTAGCATTGCTAAATATCAATACTTACAGCTTTGTTGGAAGGCATGAAGGATGCAAATCATACTGCAGTATGTGCTGTTCTCTCTCCTAAATGGCTCTAGAAAAAAAATTCTTGAGGGGGAAACTGAAAGACCCAGGATGGCCATCAAACTAAAGGAGGAGAGAAGAGCATGGGACAAGGTACACATTTGCCAGGCAATGTCCATAACTTATGACTAAAGTGAAACTTGTTTTGCATTTTCCCAACACCCAGCCTCCCCAATAAGGAAGTGAGAGCAGAGGCTACCACCTCTGGCTGTGTGGAATCCAGAAACCCAGCAATGAAGTCCATTAAATTACAAAGATGTAGGGCCTCCCTGGTGGCGCGACTGGTTATGTCGCAGCACTATGAAGCTATCCAGGACCACTGCAGCATGAGTTCGTTTCCCAGCCAGGGAGCTTCGCACATGGCACAGTAGACCTCTCCTATCTTGCCTGCTGCTCCCCCCAGCAGTGAATTTCAGTCGATTTGACTGTTCTGCCCCCCACTTTGTCTCTCACCCCCTCCCCCACCTCTGGTCTACACCCTAGCTTGCATGCATAAATAAATAAATCTTCAGAAAAAATTATGAAGATGTAACTAGAGATAAGGGCTGTGGAGTTAGCTTGCCCCTCTTCTGCCTTGATATAACCAGCTGCCAGACTCAGTTTACCCAGAGGCATGAAGGAACTTCCCAGGATCAGCAGAAACTTTGCCTAGGACACTCAATGGCCACCTCAGAGAATGAAACTAACCAAGGAGAACTGAGGGCAGAGGCAGCCCTGGAAAAAACTGACCTCCAGAAGGAATAGCTTCCCAAAAAGGGAAGTCTTGGCACAAAAGAACAACTGACTCAGCTCAATTTATAAGCACATGCAAGATCACCCCAGAGACTCATCAGTAGGGATAGTCCCTCTGCAAGACTAGAGGCTGAATTCCTGCAGGTGGGGGGTAGAGAATGTGAAATTCAGGCTTTTGAGCTAATTGCATTAAATAACAACTACTATGATGTCTACTAGCTTTTCCCAGTGGGAAAGAACTTCATGGATGGATGCTTCTAAACCCCTGGGGAGAGGGAACCCATAGCACATCTTTCAGAATGATTAGTGAAGCCACAAATTCAGCTTTGTTCCTCCTCCTTTACATTCATCTGGCATTTCTGGTGCCAACCTCTTGGTAAGTTATGAAGCCAGAAATAGAAAAGGTAGTGCTGACCCTGAAGTCAAATGTCAAGTGTATTTCTCATCTTATCTGGCATTTACTGTGGACACATGAAAGGTAAATGGAAGGAGGGTAAACCGCCCCCCTTTCTTCTGCTTCTCTCTCTCTCGTCGAATAAATGCTTATTGTGCAATGACTAAGTACTTAGTCATACCTAGTTTCTAGATGATTACAGTCCAGGAGTAGAGATTGGACACATGCATAAATAAGCCTATTACAAGACTAAAGGGAACAGGAGTTGTATGTAATGTGCAAACGGTGCCAAGGATTTTAAAATACAGGACCTTCATATGCATTCAGGTCAATTTTCAGCTCTTTTTCAGCTACCTAGGGATCCATTTAGTATAAAGTCGGGTAAAAATAATCTAATGGCCTCATTATGGTTTGAAAGGGTTATTGAATCGCATTCGGTCACTTAGGAAATTTAAAAACACACAAAAAAGTCATAAAAGTTACAGGTGTCTTTTTCCAATGTGCTGTGGATTTTTGCTTTGCCTTTGTTTTTGTGGGTGAGGGTGGAGGTTCCTGCATGGTTATTAATTTACCTGCACATATTCTGTCATCTGGATCTCTATCATGGTGCAGGCTCAGGATGCAAGCCTCAGGGATGGACAGGCAGGATAAATCTTCTAGGTCTCCAGAGGCTCTAGCACCCTTTAGGGGAATATCAGTGCTGGGATGAACATCAGCTGAGGTGCAAGAGTTCCACCTGTATAGGGATCTAACTTACTACTACTTATTTGGTATTAATGCCAATGGAATATGCAAAATTGGGACAGCAACTTGGGGGTCTAAGACAAGTTAGGGTTATTGGGAGACTCATCTGTTTAATATGGTTATTGATATAGATGAAACCCTACTGAGTTATTAACATTACTTGATAAAGGAAGTAAATGCACCAAGATCTCATACCCAGAACCTCTTGTGCAAAATGTTTTCTCTGGAGCTGGTATATCCATTCCAGTTGCTCTTCATCTTACACAGGTGAGCAGAGGATTGGCAATTTTCTCTTGGCTGAAAAAACTATGGGGATTAGGTTTCTATGTCTAAAACGTACCTGTTAGAAAGGGTGAGTTGAATAAAATATGCTTAGCTATACACATATACCCAGGAACAGCTTACTTAAAAGGTGGATGAGAATTTAACACCATGATTCCACATAAGTGCAAAGCCCAAATCTTTCCATTGATTGCTGTGGGGGCAGGGGGGATGCTTCTAATATCTTCCCAACAGATGAAGGAGTTGTAACTTAGCAATAAGTCAATCCGCAGCATTCTGCACCACTTTGCACCACGTGCAAACCACCATCCATTACTTTTGGGGGAATAGAATTACTTTCTTCCTGCATCAGAGAGATTAAAGTATGTTTACCAGAATTGGTAAAGGGACATTTGCAATGTTAATTACTGGGAAATAAAAATAGTTCAAAACAGCTTTCTCAAAGTATTTCTTTTTATGTCTGAAAGATACTAGCAGCTCTTAAAAATAATGGACTTGATCCCTGCATTTTAACTTCCTAAAGCATTTGCATTATTTTCCTATTGCTGCTATAACAAATTTCCACAAACTAAATTTATATTTAATAATTTGTAAATGTAAAGCAACACAAATTTATTCTCCTATAGCTCTGGAAGTCAGAAGTCATCAGAGTTGCCTTCCTTCTGGAAGTTTCAGGGGAGAATCCATTTTCTGACTTCTTGAGCTTTAAGAAGCTGTCTACATTCTTTGGCTCATGAACCCACATCACTCTGCTTTTTGCTTCAGTCTCATCTAACTTCTCTGATCTCTGACCTTCCTGCTTCTTATAAAGACCCTTGTGATTATATTGGGGTCATTAGATAATTCGGGACAATTTCCCCTCTTAAGATCCTTAACTTAAACACATCTGCAAAGTCCCGTTAGCCATGTAAGGAAACATGTTTACAAGTCCGAGTCATTAGGACCTGGACATCGTTGGGAAGCTACTATTTCTCATTATATATGTGTGACTTTTCTCGTTATATATCTGGGTGACTTTTTTTCAGAAGGTTTTACCTATCTGAAAATTGAGTCATGCGTTCTCTGTCTCTCCCTCTCTCCAAAAGCAAATCAGAAAAAAGTCATATATAGTAGGCTGCTAGACATGTGTTGCATAATTCATTTTTTTAAAATAAACATTTGATTTACCATGGCTTTACAAAATTATTTAAAATTTTGGTATTACAATGTGTTACATAATTCTTTAGACTCTTCACACACAGATATAACACTACATAATTCATAATATTTAATGTAATTATCACTGCTAATCCTTGAAACTATAGCATCGAATTTATAAATCGATCACATTATGAAATTTCTTATGCCCTGTAGCATAACTTTTGCTCCAGTTCATCATATCCATAATTTTAATTTAAAAACAATTGATGAGTGTTCTGAATATAAAAGTATTATGAGTAAACCAGTATTTGGAAAGCATAATGTAATTTTATGCTTTTATGAAAAATGTGATTGGGCATTGGATTCAGACATGCCAAGTTTCAGTCAAAAGTAAATTTTATGACTGTGTGTTAGGTACCTTTAAACAGGGGTGTGTAATGGAAATTGTGACAGGTACTTAATTATAATAACGCTACTCAGTGTGGATATAATAAATGTGTTGAGCGAGTTCATAAAACATGGTAACACGGCCTGGAAACCTGTGAGTAACGTGAACAGTCACCAAGTGGTCACATCTTTTGAATTTGCTTTAAAAGCAAGAGGGCAAAGAGAATGGCTCACAGATTATAAAGCTGACCCTTGACTCATAACTCCATGACGTGAGGCCTTCCTTTCAAACAGAAAAGTAACAAGACATTAGCTCTCAGTGACAACGAGTCTTAACTCTATCTTCCTTTGGTTCAAAATAAAAACCAATACCTTTAGAAGACGCTGGTTTGAGAGAGCATTTGAGCAGGTGATGCTGTGTGATTGGCAGCAGCCACTTGAATACAGTAAAATCTCTGACAAATTTGGAAGGCCCAGTGAGAAGGAAATTTGCAAGGATTCTGTGATAAGGGATAAAGGAATAAGAAAATGTTAAAATGTCTTTAGGTAAATGATAGAGAAGTGATCTTTATAAATGTCTTTCAGGACTCAAGAAATAGGATAGCCTTTTGCCATTAGACACCTGTGTGTTACATTACGGGTGAAAGGCACAACATTTAGTCAAGGTCAGAATTGGAGAGCTACAAAAAAATCAATAGAGGTCACATGTATTTAATGGAAATGACTTAACTTCCTCAGTTAATAAGAGCACACAGGATTTTAGGTGGCATATAAAAAATCCTGGACAAAGTCTGCAGAACAAACTCAGCTGGACAAGTAAGTGGGCTAAGAGCACCGCAGAGGAAATTGACAGAACAACAGAGCTGGAAGGGATTAGAGAGAGCATTTCAATACTTGGGTTTCTCAAACTCAAACTCAGTGTTTACCCAATTCACCAAGAATTCAAGAATTGTGTTAAAAAGTAGATTCTTAGTCCCTAGGTCTGGGGTGGAGTCTGAATTCCTGCATTTCTAACAAGTTCCCAAGCGACACTGATGCTGCTAGTCCTTGTATTACACTTGGAAGTAAAAAGATTTAGAGAATTCCCAACAAAGATTCATGGTTCCTTAGACATTTTTGAAGGGAAAGATGGAAGCAAATCAAGGTATTTCAAAAAAACGACACTGGGCACTTATTTTTCAGAACAAAATAGTAAAAAAATAAAAATACTGAATGACTTTGGATCTAGTTAATAACTCACTGGTATTCTGGCCTTAAACTGTTCATCTTTACTCCACTCTAACTACATGCCCTCAAGTTCAGAACTCCTCTCTGCCTCTGTCCCATCGGCTATAAAAAGAGGCTGACAATTAGAGCTCCCTGGCAGGTTTGTGGGAGGATTAAATGAGTTAATATATGCTATATGCTTACAGCGCTGCTTGTCCCAGCATAAGTCCTCAATCAGCATTAGCTAGTGTTGTTGTCAGATGCGCAGATTAGTGGTGGCATGACTTTGATTTTTAAGAAAAACGGAGTAATTATCTTTCTATTCATGCAAGATGCTAAAGTCAAATATTTCATTCCAGAATACAAATTTTGGGGGGACCTTTCAGATGAATGCATGGAAATCCACGAGGGCTGCATTGCTTGACAGGTGCAAACAACTACTTACAAAAGTAGAGCTAGAATTTAGATTTCAATTCCCCAGTTGAAAGGATTTTCTCATCTCTTAACACCAAAAAATATTTTTCAAATCTTTCCAATAACTCAATCACAAAAGTGGGTGATATATGATTCACAGTCAAACTTTTAAGTGGTACTGCTATCCATTTCTGCTTTCCCATCATTCTTTAGGTAAATGATAGAGAAGTGATCTTTATAAATGTCTTTCAGGACTCAAGAAATAGGATAGCCTTTTGCCATTAGACACCTGTGTGTTAATTTTCTTTCTTCCTAAATTCTTACAATCTGGAAGCTATTCCTGATATCAGGCTGATTCTACCCTTTTCCCACACATTGCCCCCACCATGGCCAAACCAAAAAGTCTAATATTGATTTTCACTTTCTGCAGTCCAGGCAAACATTAGACCCCGAAGTCTGCATCTCACTGAAATGCTGCTCTCATGACCTTCATGCAGCAGCACTATCTTACCCTTTTTCCACATCTCTGACTGCTCTCTCTCTCTGCCTTCTTCACTGAATCTTTTCATTTGTTCTCTCTCCTACCTATAGACAGTCTTCATTCTGCCTTCTATTGTTAATATGCTCTTCTTACCCTCTGTTTCTCTTTCCCGGTATTTCCTCAGAGATTTTATTCATTTCTGTGTCCTCTATCATAATTTAGAGACTTTGAACTTTGGAGATGAAAAAGAAACTTATAAACTGCATTTAATAACCTATGCTGTAAGAGTATTTAGTGGTAAATAAACTTGAGTCTCAGAAAGAATGTTTCTTGAAGATCACACAGCAGATTCCTGAAGAATTAAGATTTGCATCTGCTATGTCAGGTGGCACGGACAGTGTGAGAGGAGTCTGGACTCTGGAGTCAGGTCATTGTGTGTGTTCTCTTTGGTCTTGCCACATTCATTTGCCTGCGAAATTGGGCAAGTTAATTAGCCTCTCTGTGTCTCTGTTTCCGTATCTGTAAATGGGTATGTCACCATCTAACTCACTGGGTTGTGCTATGGTCTAGGAAGTTTCTCATAGGGTGGCTGGCCTAGGGGGGCATTCAAATAATGCTAACCCTCCCCTCTTCCTTTTGTTTAAAACCTGCTTTCTGTTCTTCAGGAGATGACTCTTGGAAATTTACTTCAAGTCCTGATCTTCAGCACCTTTTTAGTGACTAGTATTTTCTTTTACATAATTCACTATCTTTTCAAATTGACAGTCTTGAACCAAGTCATCACCTTCTCTACCAAACTAGTTGCTAATATTGCCATTTTGGATAATACTGTTAGTATTCAAATCTCTCAAGCACAATCTTTGAATTACCTCAAATCTTCTTTATTCCATTTCTCACTCCCCATCAGTTAATAACCAGGTTCCTTCCGTTCTTCATCAAGTCCCTTCGATAGGCTCATGTCCTTTTCCATCGCTCTCCTTCGGGGTTTGTAATGTCCCTCCTCAAATGACATATACTGCAGGGTCTCAAATAACATTGCTTCCTTCAGTGTTGCTTCAATATAATGTTAATGAGAAAAAAATGCCAGTTGATGTTGAACCACATGAACACTATTGGAGGACCTGCCTTTGTTATACTTCATTTTGCTTAAAGTCACAGTTTCCAAGAAACTATCAAAGAGGCAACATTAAGTGAACACTCACTATAGTCATATTGGACTCCAGTCTTTGCCTTCAAGGCTCCAGGTCAGCTTGCATAGCAATGACCATCCAAATTTCCAGAAGCACAACTATGATAACTTCCTTTCCAGGCTCAAAAGTCTTCAATGAAGCTTCATCAAAATCATGAGTGTTCACTGAAGACTTTCAGTGATTCAGTCTGAACTTTTCTTTCTAGGTTCATTTTAACTAATCCATTAGATAAAACTATGCTTCAGCCAACTCTATTAATTATTTTTCTCTAAATTACATTTTTCTATCACTGAATTTAAAAAATTGTGATGAAAATATAAAACAAAAAATATCATTATAACCATTTTTAACTATACATTTCAGTGGTATTACAGAAATTTGAATTGTTGTGCAACTATCACCACTATCCATCTCCAGAACACTTTCATCTTACAAACCTAATATGCCATATCATTAGATAATAACTCCCCATCCTCTCCCACTCTCAGCCCTAAAAAAATCACCATTCTACTTTCTTTCTCTAAGAATTTAACTACTCTAGGTATTCCTATACATAGAATCAGAGTATTTGTCCTTTTGCAACTTACTTCACTTAGCTTGATGTCATGAAGATTCATGCATATCATATCATTCCTTCCTTTTTAGGACTGAATAATATTCGTGTGTGTGTGTGTGTGTGTGTGTGTGTGTGTGTGTGTGTGTGTGTGTGTGTTTACACTTCATTTTACATATCTATCAGACATCATTGGCTACTGGGGTTGTTTCCACACTTTGGCTGTACTTTGACTGTTGTGACTATAGTTGCTATGACACTGGTGCATGAATTCTACCTCTAAGCTTGTACGTGTGCCATCTCCTCCCTTGAAGAAATATCCTTTCACCTTCTTTTTACTGATTAGAATTCTACCCAAACTTCAGGGTTCCGGTTGAGAAAACATTGCATAGGGCCTCCCTGCCTGGTGGCTCAAGGGGTTAAGTATCAGCACTATGAAGCTATCGGCAGCCACTGCAGCACGAGTTTGATCCTCTACCAAGGAGCTAACCCACATGGCGCAGCAGACCTCGCCTGTCTCCCCGCTGCTCCCTTCAGCAGTGTATTTCAGTCAATCTGCCTGTTCTGCTCCCCACTCTGTCTCCGGTGAATCCCCTCACAGCACCCCACCCCCCACACCTCTAGCCTACACTCTAGCTCTTGTATGCATAAATAAACAAATCTTTAAAAAAAAAGGAAATAACATTGCATAAAGCTGTCCCCCAATATTATATGCTTGAGTAAATACTTTTGGGATTGCTCACTTGGCACTTATTACAATTTCCCTGGTTTTCAGTTTAAGATTACTTGTGTAAGATTTGTAAATTTTCAAACCTTTCGAAGAGAGATTTAATGCTCCCTTCTGCCTGTCCTCCCACCCCCGATTGTTTGGTTAATAGGTTACCAGAGAACTTGGTTTAGTTATTTTAATAGGGAGAGCATGCAATTAATAAATTTTATGTAGATGACCTTGAGGAGAAGAATAGAGAGAAAAAGGTGGAGAATTAGCAAGACTATCTTTCTATTGGTCTCAAATCAGTATGGTCATTGAAGATTCAAGAGTAATAAAATACCCTCACTATATCTTTTCCTAACTTTCAGATCTTTTTGATATGCAAAAAAGATGCAGCATTAACAACAGCAAAAAAACTATTGTATATTAGGAAGAGTTAAAAGGTTATGTGACTTACTCAAAGTCACTCAGCTAATAAATGCTGCCTCTAAGGCCCAGAACCCAGGTACTTGTTCTTGTTCCCACTGCCAAATCTCAGAACACCTATTGCCATAGGCAACTTCAGAATCTAATGATTATTTTACCCATTTTTGTTTTGGATGTTCATTTTTCACATATATTTTATTTCCCTTATCCTCTCAGGGGCAGAGGAAACAGAATTTTCAAATCGAGCCAGAGAATTTAAAATGGTTTTGACAAGCATCATAATGTGGCTTAGAATAAGCAGAATGAAAATTCAATATGGATGATCATGTTCAGCAAATTGTGGAAATAAGCTCTAGAGAATGATAGAATATTATGCACAGCAGGAAGACCTTTAGAAGCTAGTTGACTGGGGATTGAACATGGCTTTGCTATGTAAGATGCAAGGGTAAAAATGGATTTTGATAAGATATCATAAAAGAAATATAACTTGAACTACTTATATAATAATTCATTCTTCTTCCAGAAAAAATGAGTCATTATCAGAGAATTTTTCTCTGTTATTGGGGATTTTTGATTTATGCATGTACCTTGAGGACAATAATCATAAATGTATTCATCCATATACTGAAATACTTATTAAGTAGCTGTTATGTGCCAAGCATGGTGGCAAGGTTAGGGAGGAGAGTACAGTCACTCTCATGAAAGTTTTAAAAGTGTACCCTTATAGGGAATACAAAATGTAAAAGACATAAATAACAATAAAAATATATATTAAAAAAAATAAAAAATAAATAAAAAGTGTACCCTTATAAACAGGTGGATAAAAGATAATTAAAATTTGAAAGAGATATAGACACAAGATGATCAAGTAACAGACTGCAGAAATGTGTAATTCCGCTGGGTTGCCAGATTTGGTGAGGGAAGGCTTCCTGTCTGAGGTGGGAGTTAATTGGAAAGAGAAGGGGGAGGAGTGGTCCTGTGTCATAAATAAAGCACTTGAGCCATGACATGAAAGTAAGAGAAAACATGTCCAACTCTAACTGGTTAAGGAGCAAGGTATGCCTGACATCATAAATGTGAGGCTGGACCATGGTGGGAAAAACCAGGGGGGAAGGGAGAGCTTGAATTTTAATCTGTAATTTATCTCTGAGTCCTTAAGACAATATTTGTATGTGCATACTGGTTGGACAAATAAATTAGTGCTTCATTCACAAAGTCAATGTGAAAAATTATAAAAACCAAGATATTTGCAACTGAGAGCAGATAGCCTCTAAGTGATATTTTATGAGGAATACTTACGATAGCTTCTCTAGTTTCCCTCTGATAATACCAAGTTAAGGAAACTAACAGAAAAAAATATTTAAGTTCTATATAAGAAAGAACTCTCTGGCTAAGTTACTTAGCAAATAGCTACATGATGCAAACTGGCAACTCACTGGATTCTTCCTTGAGGCTTTCTCAGAACGTGATCATGACCCACGCTGGGAGTAGGCTGAGTGCAATCTTGCCTAACTGAACCTATGAAAATCTTTGCTTTGATTTGGGCAGCAACCTCATCCTTTTAGTGCAACAACTCTGCATGCAACTTCAGGGTTAACATAACTTATTTCTCCCTGCTGAATCCTGAGTGATGTGATTATAGTTTTATTTTGGCTGCATTCAAGGTAACCTTTTCTGCCCTTTATGTGCATTCAAGAGAGTTGGCGAGTTGGTGGTACCCATATTGCTTTATAGTCACTGGTGGGGATTGAGGCAGAGAGAATAGAGGACATTTAAAGAAAGATCAGTTTGCTGTGGTCCCTAGAGAGATCCTCCTGTCGACACCCCTCATTGCCTTTATCAACATTCTGCTCTTGTGCTGTAGCTAACCTGCAGCATGGGAAACAGAGTGGTAATAGCACTCCTAGTCCACACCTGGAAGCCCCTCAGAACATCCAACAGTATTGCCTGCCCATAAAAGCTCAGCCCAGCTCCAGGAAATCTCCCTATTTGTAAAAGGCTTTGTATGGTTAGAGCCAGCATGCAAGAACATACAAACTAATTTTCCTGATAAGAGGCCATTTTGCATATAAGAGACATGTTCAAGACTCTTGTTCAAGCTGCTAGGTCTCCAACGCTATTTTTGCTGGCCTAGTGGCAGACTCCTTGGCTGAGTGGCAGCAGGAGTCAGGAAAAGTCTGCTTAGGGCAACCACAGCCAGGATTTGCTAATAGAGACAATACCTTGCCCAGAAGGCAGCTTCCAGCTGCAGCCCTGAAGCACACACGTTGAGAATGTATCACACAGAACTGTCAGTCAGTACTGGAGCCAGAAAATTGTTGTTTCAAATGTTACAGTACAGGAAAATCGCCTCTCTGCACTTGCTGCCAAAAAAATGACAGCTTAATTTATGCCACACTGAAGCTACATTACAGAGCCATTCAGCTTGGCAGTTAAGCACGCTCCATGCTCACATCTTCCCTCTGTGCAAGTACACTGGGGGGAAATACATAGGGGCTATAATAAGGACAATTGGCCGAGGGGTTTGCCATGTCAGTGGAATTAAATACAGGTGAAACAGTATCAGCAATAAAATACATCACCCCCACATCATTTGCAAAACCTGCTTCTGCCTGGGTACTTGAAAACATTCAGGAAGGCTCTGTGACAATATCGTTATGCATGGGATAGATTAGGGAGAGATGTGCTGGTGTCAACCCCCTGGGTTTTATGTTGAGGGGAAGTGCTGCGGTATAACCTGTGACTTTGAAAATTATGTCAATATCCTTGGTGCAGACCTTCAAAACTTGGCAATGTTTATCCTTTCTAAAATTAAAATCTGACAGTATTATATGGTAGCCAAGTATCTTTATTTTTCACCTGGATGTACATTAGGATATTCTAAAGACGCTCTTAATAGTCAAGTTTTTAAAAACCAATCCAAATAATTATCATCAACCCATTTCTGTAATTTTCACACACAATGAATCATAATCTATGTAAGTGGCAAACAATCTGACTTCTTTGAGCAACACAAATAGAAAAGTTAGAGATTAGCTCTAGGTGTTTTTTTCTTTATACTCTCAGGCGAGAAACTTCCCTAATGTCATTCAAATTCTAATAAATAAACAGTATCGTGTATACTAACTTTTCAGATGAGGAATCAAAGTCTCCGAGATAGAATCGTATCAGGGTATATGACTACCATTTAAAGCAAAAGATGCCCAGGTTTCAGAGTCCCATTCATAGGTACCCTCTTCACAGTAAGGGCCACATGGAATTAGAACACTAATTGGGCTTGGAATATTTTGTGAAGAAGAGATTTATAAGTAATTTACAAAAAATTTATATGGCAACCCTTGTAAAATATCATAGCCCCAAGAAAGCAGATTCTTTGCGATTGGCTTCTCTCTGCTCAGTAAGCCATTCATAATAAAATGAGCAGCCCTCAAAAGAGAGCAAATGCATTTGCAATGGCTGTTGATGTGCTATAAATCATTCTCAATAAAACGACTTGCAGAGATAAATGATACATATCTATTTAATAATCCATTATCCAAAATAAATATTCTACCTTAAAATAAAACAAATGCACTTGCACTGGATGTTGATGTGTTAGAGCTGCTCAGGCTAATGGTAAAATGATTTGTAAAGTGGCGCTCTGGTGTTGGGCATTGTGTCTTGTGTGCTCAGGAGAGATTAATGTATCTTTATAACTCATCAATAGAAATGCCTTAAAGTAAAAACATCAACCAAAATGTTCCCACACATATGTAACCATACTTATTTTAGCTTCCTCACTGGGTGCCTTCATTATCAAAACACAGATTTTTTTTTTTTTAGCATGGCTTTGTATGGTGGTGATGTGCTTACTAGGTTATGACAAAGAAGGCCAAATAGACAAACCTCTAATGGCGAGGGATTTATTATGTAAAATAGGCCATTGTTAGAAACAAGAAAATCAACATTAAACAATAAGAAAAGCCCTGGGATTTTCACAAGTAGGACAATAAGGGGTTATTCTAAAAAGGTGAATTTTCCCAGATTTAAAATCTTAATGACCTCAATATGATGCATACACAGGTCCACAGCTTTTCCCTATTCAAATACTGTACTAAGGATCCTTTTTCCAGCCCCCTAGTTTAGGTAGCCTTTGGTTCAGCTATCAGTAGTAAAGATAACCAGAATGACTTGGGACAAGCCAGCTCTTTGTGTGAATCTCAAAAGGGGATTCGACCCTAGGTGAATGGTAGAACTTCTACCAGCATTTAACACCTATAATTCTTAATTTTGCTTTCATTATAATTTTTTTTAATCTTTTCACTTTTTTGTTTTATCCTGGTTCCTCTTCCCTGAATTTTACATTTTTAATTCTAAAGAATAAGAACTCTTTCTAACTAAGCCTAACACTATATCCCATATGGCATCTTAAAAGGATAATAATGATGATTTTGGTTATACATCATATTCAATTAATTGAATTTTCCATTCACATATTCCCATGTATTCACATGTACAAGCATGGCTGTTGCCTCCCCTCTCTGTCCTCAACTCAACTCTGGAGAATATGCTCATTTAGTGTCCCCCGTCCTTTTGCTCATCTACCACTCACAGTTTTGCCTGTGACCACTGTCTACCTATTATAGGACTCTTGCATAAAGTTGAATGACAGCTGTAGTCTGACTCTGATTAACTGACAGTTTCATAAACCCTTTGCACACCCCCACACTGTCCTTCACATTACTAGTTCATATGCCCAGCTTTTTAATACTCCTTAATTGGAATGTGTTTCTGATTCTATTGTTTATATTTAATCGTCTTGAATGAAAATATTTCAGGTAATCAGTGACTGATGGATATACCTCCACTGAGTCACAGGCAATTCTTTTAAAGTAATTTTTCCCCCTCTGGGTTTTATCAGTCTAGTTAAAGGCAACCAAGTTGCAAAAATGAACTGCATTATTCAACAGGAAATTATTAAATACCTACTATGGGCCACGTCTTATGCGAGGCATTAGAACAGACATTACCTTTCATTTCAAGGAATATGTAAGTTACTAGCTGCATAGCTACCTTTTATTTTTAATAAAGTGCTTTCTCATTACCTTACACTTTGATGTACTTTCCTTGAGTCTTTTCGCCATGAACAATCAAGTTCTTATGCTTTCAAGTTTGTGCTTTAATATGCCTGTGGCTCTCCAGAGAAAGAGCAGCAAAGTATGGTTATCACTAGGCCAAAGTTTCAGTTCCAAATTTCTCAGTGAATTATCCTAATATGAATGCGGGTTCCCACATCTTTAAGATCAACTGTTCCTAAAACTGTGGAAACAACAGGTGTAATTCCTATCAATTAACATGGCAAGTCTCACCGCTTACCTGCTGACTGGGCCACCTGCTTGACTGCCTGATGCCTACCCTCCTGCTGGGCTATGCAGGGCTTCTCAATTTTACTCTGAAAAAGCACCTTCCTTCTTTCCCGCCTGAACCATTTTTCCTTTTTAACTTAGGAAGTTGGTTTTTCTTTTTATAACCTGGAGAGGGAAATAATGCCATGAGGTTGTCCTTCCTAAGGCATGAGGTGCCTTACGTTGAGTCAAGGGAATCTAGGTAAAATAGTGAGAACTCCAAAGAAAATAACTCTTGACAAATCTAAATACGAATTTAGCTAAACCTGACTTGTTAAAGATGTATACTTGAAGATCAATAGAAATCCTGTCTCATATTGGAACTTGATTCATAGTTCTATGGGTAGGAAACCCAAAGAATTCCCTAGAGAAGGCTTAAATCACACGTGTTGCCTCATAGGGTACCTTATCCAAACATGATGATGTTCTGAAAAATCTCTGTAAACACTTTCTAAGAAAAATCACTGGCAGTTAGATCATATGTAGATATATGGAAACCTCTATCTGTTCTAGCAGGGTATGTGATAGTCTGATGCAGCCATTTTGACACAGTCAAAACTTTAGTTATCACATATTCCATGTCCAGATAGTACCTGTGACTATTATCCAATAATTCTGAATACTAATTAAAAATAAAGATAGAGCATTTTGTCTTTAAGGTCCATAGTAATGATGAAATCATTTTGTCTTAGCGTCTCTTAAGGCCGTTCCCATCCCACCAGAGGCCATACTGATAGAGGTGTAGGCCCCATGGTTCAATCTGACTTCTGACTCCTTACCCAGATTGACACACCAACACCAGGACAGAGCACCCAGCTACACGAAGTTGCTCATACCCAGCCCTGATTTTTTTCAGTCAAGCAAAGTTATGGGAAAGAGATTCACAGATTTACTTTAAGACCTGAATTGAGTGGTCTATAGGTGGGTTTTGCAAAGTTAGGGCTTGACTGGAATTGGGACTAGATGATGACACAACAGTTTTGAAATGATGAGCATAGTTAGGGAAGGGTATTAAAGCAAACTGTCTTGGTCAGATCACAGTCTTATCTTCCAAGAGCAAGTATTTCCTGGAGCCAATATATCTTGCACCAGAACCACTTAATTCAGGGACTGGAAATTATATTGTTCTCAGTTCTCAGAATGGGCACTTGCCTGAACAGTGTCAGAAAGAGAAGTATCTTAGAAATTCTCAAATACGCATGGTTAGATTAAAATATTTATATAACCTCCTGGCCCCAACCAACCACCCAAACAACAATGAATGAACTTCCCACTTTGCTTTTTTACCGCTCTTAACTCTGTCCTAGACTCTGGGCCCATACTTCCTTCAGGACATAGCTGAAATGCCTCCCACCTAAAGCCATATGCACCAGAAATCAGGATCCTTTCCATAATCAAGTCATTATAGGATGCAAGAGGCTTGGTGTAGGGTTAATCTTTCTCCCCTTGACAGTCCCTCTTCAGGACTAGACCTCATATTGACTGGTTTTGAGAACTGCAAATTCTCCTTAGATAAAAACTACATAAGAGGTGATTTTTCTCTCTTAGCAAGTCTTATAGTTCAACCCTGACCTATAATAGGAAATGTTAAATAGCCTTTTCCTTGTTCTCACCTTATTTTATGCCTCTTGCCAGTTATCCCAACTGCTCACCTCCAAGTCTCTGACTTACCTCAAACCTGACAATATCTGTGTTGGTCTTCACTGTTCTACATTGGTCATGGTTTTTCACTCATATTCTGGCTGTACATTCTCCTAATGGCTTTGAGATATTACTCTGTTATCTCTTCATTCCCCCATGAGGTTGTAAACCCCCTCTCCAATTCTAAACTTGCCCTTCACCACACTGTGCTCAAGAATAGATCAAATATTTCCTAAAAGCCTGAACTGCTACTTTAAATGTGCTCCATGCTCTCATAAGTTACCTATAAAATTTAAACACCTAAATATACACATCTATAGCAACAACTATAAGGTTTAGTTATGGTATTGTTACGTCCCAACATCAGTTTAAAAAGCTCCCGGTGTAGGATATAGTTATCAAGATAGTGAGAAAAGTTGATCAGCTTTACACAAATGAATTCAGGATGTTGGAAAAAAAAAAGATGACTATGGAAATTAGCTGTAGATACTGAGCACAGAATGAATAAATGAATGAACACATTTGACAATTATTGCATTGTCTTGGTTCCATACCCAATTTCACTTTTGGTCTGCAATGGTTGTGTATAAACTTGATGTTCCCACTGAACTAGACTTGCAAAAAGGTGAGCAGCTTTCTTCCCCACAAGGGCCTCCTCTGGTTTGTAGCTTAGTTCAGGTGGTCTCCAAAGTTTGTGCCACATTTTCAACAAATGTTATGGAAGAGACTGTTATTTTTTTCCTTGTAAAAATTAGTTTAGATATGTAGCTGCTCAAATCACTTAGGTTTATATGATTACTCACATAGCTGCTAGGAACTATGAATTATTATTTAAAGGAATAAATGCCAGTGTCTCACAAAAAGCTTCTTGGTGCTATTATACTAATACAAGCACAGGCCTCATAACGATGCATCTGATATTTACAATGTGTTTGCTGGTAAATAATCAAGATTTTCAGGTCCATATTCCTTCTGATGGACTCTAAAACCATTGGTGTCAGGGAAAACCAAGTAAGGTTTATCAGAAAGATTATATCTACATATTAAGTATTATATAAACTATAAAAACAAAATCATGGTTACTAGAAGGAAATGTGGGAAGGGGGTGAGTAAACCCAGGGAAAAAAAGGTCTATTAGGTGATGGATGGGAGTTAGAATTCTGGAGACAAATAGAAGGTAGGTTGATGTACAGATATTGATTTAAAAGCCTGTATAAACTGGGACTATATCAAATTAAAAAATTTCTGTACATCAAAAAAGATAATGACCAAAAGAGACACCTTACTGAATGGAAGAAAGTATTTGCACCCCAACTATCTGATAAGGATTGACATCAAAGATCTACAAAGAGCTTATACAATTTAACAAAAAGAAATACACAACCCAGTCAAAAATAGGCAGAAGAACTTGATAGACACTTCTCCAAAGATATGCAGATGGCCAACAGACATGTGAAAAAAATCTTCATCATCACTTATCATCACCGAAATGAAAATAAGACCACAATGAGATACCACTTCACACCTGTGAGAATGGTCCCTACCAAAAAAATCCAGAAACAAGTACTGATGAGGGTGTGGCTAAAAGGAACTCTATTATACTGTTGGTGGAAATGTAGACCAGTCTAGCCCTTGTGGAATTACATGTGGCGATTCCTCAAAAGACTAAAAATGAATCTACCATATGACCTAGAAATTCCACTCCTAGGTATCTATCCAAAGGGTACAAAAACACTAATTTGAAAGGAAACCTGAACTATTATGTTTTTGGGGGCATTACTTACAATAGCCAAGATATGGAAACAACTTAAATGCCCCAGAACAGATGAGTGGATCAAGATGATGTGGTATAGATACACAATGGAATACCATTCAGCAATCAAAAAAGATAAACTCATGTCATTTGTGGCAACATGAGTGGAACTGGAAGGGATTATTCTAAGTGAAATGAGCTAAAAGGAGAAAGAAAAATACTAGATGGTTATACTTAAGGATGGAATCTAGAAAAACCAAACAAAGGATCAAAGACAAACTGTAAGCTCGACCCTTGAGAGCAGACAATGGATCTGAGACATTCAAGGTAGATAACGCTACAGTTATTGCTTTACAAATGAGGAAACCGAGGCAGCACCAGGAGGTTGAGTCCACTGCCCACTGCCCAGTCCAAGTCCACTGCATCACTAAAACAATGATGAATTAGAATTTGAACCAAGGCACTCTGGTTCTAGAGTTTCTGTTAACCACCATGTAATACTGCCTTACCAAAAGAAAACAAACCATTTTAAATGAAATGAAATACATGTCAACATGACCCATAATTCAGGATAAGGAGAGAATTAGTTGAATGCCCACCAGAAGCTGGGAATTGCCAGAAGCCTCACAAGCCAGTTTCTCCACTTCTGTGTTCTCAATGTCTGGAACTGTGGAGGGGTTTGTTAAAAGCCCTGAGACATGGAGCTGAGGCTGTGAAAAAGGAACTGGACCTGTGATCTCTTAGAGGCATGACTCTCAGCACAGTGCAGTGGTTAAGTTCGTGTGTTCCAGTATCAGACTCACTTGGACTTAAATTTTGACTGTGGATCATAGTGGTACCTACCAATGGATACCTTGGGCAGGGGTAGTAGTCATAGTTCTATAAAATTCACCGGTCATTGCCACCCTTTAGTGGAAATAGATGCTCACCTGTAGCCTGTAACAAAAGTAGCTTAAGGATAGCTTCCACAAACTCCCAGTTTCTCTTTCAACAAAATTATCTCTTCAAACCCTTCCCAGGTGATATTCTGCAGTCCCATTCACCAAGGATGGTAAATAAGTTGTCTGACCTATCTCATCCTCAATTTCTACATCTGAAAAGTGGGAATTTTGGTATGAATGAAATAAAATTATTATGTAAATCACTTAGTACAGTAGTAAACTCATAGCAAGCACTCTATAAATAGTATTGCAATCTGACTTCCTATACAATTGAATAATTGGGATTCATAAACAAGTTAGTAAAAGTGACAGAATGATTCGCAGGAAGGTTATATAGACAGAAACATTAAGTTTCCTAATTAAAGAGTAGAAAAACAATCCCTTTAATGCAGCCTGGTATATAAAATTATGTGAGCATTCTAAGTCACAAAGGCTTAGATGTTAAATATTATTAACAATGGTATAAAATTACTGTTCTATATATTTCTATTTAACTTTTCATTATTAACTTCAAATAACAATTATTAAATACCTTCTTATTTGAGATTTAATAAACACAAGCACCATGCAGAAATATATTAATGCAGTTTATGGAATAGAAAACCTTTTGATTGATTTTTTTTCTTTTCATTCTCACAAGACTTCAGTATATCTGGATTTAAAAGCCTAGTTTACTAGCTTGTTAAGAGTTAAAGTCACATCATCAATGTAGATTAATTTATTGAAATACTGATTTGTGTATGTTCTAGTTTTTACTCTTCTTCCCCCCTTTAAGTAAGTCTTGTATTTCTTTTTGTGGAGAATGGGAAAGGTATGTATTTCAGGGGAGAGGTTCTTGTGAGTAAAGAAAACTAAAGTTACTTGGATACAATAGTAACTTTTCTGTACTAGCCTACACTCATCAATAACAATACTCTCCCTCGTGAAGAGAGAGCGGCAGGTGTCACTGCCATCGCAAAAGGAGAGACTAGAAAAAGAGGTTTCCTCCAGTCTGGGAAGGTCTATCGGTGGTAGGACAGAGCTCCGCACCAGTTGTTATTAGTGTCCTGGGTAGTGCCAAGTTCTTGAGGAAATGGTTTGTGTGCACATTCCAGGAAAACAGATTCAGGCATCAAATGAGGACTTCCATCCTTGGCAAAGATTACTGGGTCCCACAAAAACATGACAACAGAGATCCACCAGAATTCAAGCACTGGATTCCCATGTGGGTGGTGGCTTAATGGCCCAAAAGTTCCTGGTGGTCTATGTACAATGGAAATTTTTGGGGTTTCTGTATGGCCTAAATAGAGGTAAAGATAGAATCCTAATGTTTATTTTTCAAATAGAAGGATTCAGATTAAGTTTGTTTATTATTTAAGCATATCAGTTTACTTCTAGTTTAGTTCATTTTCTAAGCTTATTCAGATAATATAAAGAAAGAGACTTACCTTCCACCTTGATAGTTTATAGACTAATAGTACAACTGCCAAGCATGTCTTATAAGCACAGTACTTTGCACATTAGGTGCTTAGTAAAGTTTTCTTAATGGTGTGAAATTGCAGGTGAAAATTTATGGTAGCAATGCTAATGAGTTTACACAATAAAGTAGACACTTGCCCCAACAGAGATTAGAAACTATCTAGAAAGCCATTACATCAGTGATTAACTGTGATGTTGCCACCAGGCAAGTGTATATTATAGAATACGTGGAAAAGGGTAAACAAAAAAGTGCCAGTTCAGTGTGGTGATCTTGTTGTCACTTGCTAGCTGAAAGGATGAGTTATGCCCTTGTTTAATTTGTCAGCATTTCAATTAGAACATCATTGGTGACCCTTTCTCCTGACACAGGCTATTTTGTTCTTGCAACAAACTTGGCCACTGGCCACATTTCCTGTTATTGATGATGTGAATTTATGTATTGCAGATATAAATGATTTAATTGCATATATAAATGATTTAATTGCAGATTAGATAAATATGATGTAGACATTCCCAATCACATAATTATTCAAAAGATGATAATAATTTTGTCCCATTTGTCAAATAATGTTACTGCATTTTAATTTACATTTTCAGAAGATTTAATTAACCAAGTTCTAGGAATTTAGACAGGAACAAGCCGCCTTAAATTCTTCCTGGAACAAGGCGGGATATAAATAAATAAATAAACAGACAAGAGCAGATTGTCCCTTTTACTGATATGATTTCTTTCCTCTAAAGATTCTTTTTTTTTCTCCCAGAGAAGAATTGTGTACTTGAAGTGACCCATCAAAATTAAAATTAATGACTAGAAAAAACATTCAGTAACTATATCCTGATTTAGGAACAGCATTTTAAGATCCACTTCTTTCAAAGCTATTATTTGATATTAATTTAGATCAGGGGTACTTAACTAAAATTGGGGTCCTGGAAGTCTTAAAACAAGGAAGAGAGAAGAATTACATCATTTTATTTCCTGTAATGAAATTTAGCCTTCCTTAAATTCTTGGTCAACAAATCAAAGTAGTATTTGCTTACTGAGGATAGCACTGATCAAAAAAAATCTCCTTGCATCTTGCTATAAAATGTGTTAGTAAAGACTCATGTACCTTCTACGTTGCAATTACGTATTTTTATGTCAATTTCATTAGTAGTCCCATGTGTTTGACTTTATGCATTTATTTTTTTTAAAGATTTATTTATTTACGCATACAAGCTGGGTGCAGGCCAGAGGTGTGGGGCAGCAAGAGGGTTCACCAGAGACAGAGTGGGGAGCAGAAAAGATAGATCGAATGAAATACACCGCTGAGGGGAGTAGCGGGTGAAGCAGAAGAGGTCTGCCGCACCATGTGGGAATCTCCCCTGCCAGGCACCAAACTGGCACTGCAGCTGCCGACAGCTCCACAGCGTTGCGCTCAACCTGTTGCGCAACGAAGGAAGTCCAACTTTATGCATTTAAAAACACTCTGAGAAAGGGCCCACAGGCAGCAGCAAATTGGCAAAGTGTCCATGGCAGGGAAAATATTAAGAACAATGGTGTATTTGTGGTTTCAGGAAAGAATCCTGGGTTCAAAATCTCAGTTAGTGACAGGCACCATCATATACACTTTTATATTCCAATTTAGAATGAGTTCTGCACATAGTAAGTGGTAGTAGATACTTGCTAAATATTGAATAAATGCATATATATATATATATCTCAATAGGTGATATAATAATGAATACTACACACTTTATATTCCTCTCTTAGATTAGAACATTATAAAGGGGCTATAAGTATGTTCTCATCTTTTCAGGACATAGCTTGTGCTTAATACTTTTTGCCAGGCAGTGAATTCTTTAAAATCCATTGTAAAGAATAACACCAATGCATACCCTGCAGGTTTTAATATTTTTCAGCAAATCATTTGGTGTCTATACCATATGTGTATAAGACACCTAGAAGGAAGTCAATGATTTAAAAGTTTTGATGCAATTTTCTTCTAGGCCAATAGCAACTTAAATATGTGCCATCACTTTTACAGATCAAATCCAATCATTTGTTCATGACCACAGGAAGAATGTGAGTTTTGGGTTTATTTATTTTTTTTCTGTTAGTAGATGTTGTTTGAAAAAAAAGATGATTTTAGAAACTTCAACAAGTAAATTTCCCTGGTTTAAATATTTCCAGGTAACTCATTCTTAAGTTTCCTTGTCATAAAAGAAGTAGCTTTGGACCAAAGCGTTATTTCTACATAGACTCAAGTACACCCTTATTACCTGAGTTTGAAAGGAAATTCTGTCAAAGCACTGTTAAAGATTTCATTTATTTTTAATGAATCCTTGATCTTTTAAATCTTGTTTTAATTATAATCTGAGGGATGTTTCTCTTAATTAATAAAAAGTATTTCAAAAACGGATCTAAAAATACTTCTCACAAACTCACCTCGCAATGTCCCTCCCCACCAAACCTTCTTGAATTAAGAAAAAATGGACCCAGTGAATGAACTATTGGATAATCAACAGTTTGGTCTCTTGAATCTAGAGACGATCAAATTTGCTTAAAAGACTTGACAGAATACCCTTGAGTCTTTAAAAGTTTCTGATAAGGAAGATCTAATATTGATCATTATGAAACCAACTCTGCTTGGTTTCTATAATCATGGTTGGCAAAAGATCAGCATTTACAGTACAGAAATGACAAAACAGTCTCTCAGGATCTTGAATTCTTTATTTTAAGTAACACGGAATCCAATGCTTTTGCAGAACTACTGAACACTAATAATGAGCAGCAGCCAAGAAAATGCTGTGTAGGATAGATTTAATTTGCAGGAAGAATTGATCCTTTTAAAATGATAAGTCATGGCAGTTTGAGTTCTGATAATAACTAATATATTTTAGCAGTACAGCTTTAAAAACAATGATGTGATAATTTTACAACTTTACAGTGGCACCCCTTTGATCAGAGAGTTCCAAGAGACATTTGAACAATTTTCTCTAAAACCTAAGAATTTTGTAATCATCAGAGGGACACTGCAAGTTGCTGAGAGACTTGTCTCTAATACGATCCCCTGATAAACAAATGTCTCATGAATTATGGTTTCTAATTTAAGGATATAATTACCATGTAGTTACATTTCTATTTTAACAATATATCTTCCCATATATACTATTTGCACTCATAATGCATTAGTTATTTAAGTAAGTAAGCAAATAAATTTGGGTCAAGGCAATTCTTTCTGCCTCTCAAGAGAGAGAATAAGAAGGTTAAATTAAAATGCACATAATTATAGTACAGTAGAGTTGTTTGTAACTGTCTCGGATACATGGCCCTTTAAAAACTAAAAAGCTAAAAAGGAAGTTCCAAAGAAATATGTTTAAACAGAACACTTTGTATTGACTGACTTGTATTGTCTACAGCTAAGCTTTGATCACCAGTTACTAGAACATGGCTTCAGGCCAGCTATAGACTATGTAAAGATAAACCTTTAAAGACTCAAGTGATGTTTTCTCAAGAAAATCAAACACATAGCTAAAAGGCATCATAAATAAATTTGATCTCTCTTCAGGGGGTGCCCCGGACCAAGCCAAAGAAAGCCTGTCTTTAATTCAACTCAATTTGAGAGGAAACTAATTAAACCCACTCCCAGATAAAGTTGATTAGTCTGGAAGAAGAGCTTGGAGTTTGGAGACAAGTACCGAGACACTACGCTACGTCAGCCTACTTCCCACTGTGGGAAAGCTTGGACATAAAACAATTCCATAGTAAAACTCAGCCAAGCCATTGAGAATTTACTTTATCCTTTATTTCAGAAGATAAGGTGTGGGCTAACAGTGGTGCCACTCTTTGTGCTCTATTAGTTTTATTTGGAGACAAAAAAAATGTAGGGACAGTTTGGTGTAGTGTTTGGTGTAGTCCCTTAAATGATCTGAGAGCAGATTAGCTTGTTTCCAATCTGTCATAAACAAATACTTTCATAAAATATAATATAAAATAGGTAAAAACAAAGCATACAATTTATGTGTCTTACCTTTTTATTACTATTCAGTAGGTATAAAATTATTCTGTGAAGTTACTCCAAACATGTCTAAACACTCCCAATCCTGGACTTATTTCTTCACCATGGTAAGGGCTGAGAGACCATACTTGATATGTAACTAGTGTAGAAGATAGACTTTCACTTCAGAAAGACTTGCGTAGATTTCACTTGTCACTTACACTGGTCAACAATTTTTTACAAAAGTCATATTACTGAAATAAAATAGCCATGTCCTATCAATTTGTATGTGCTCAACACGAATATGACATTCAAATTCTAATTTTGGCTCTAGTTTTTTTTTTTTAATCTGCAATAAATTGATGTTTACATCACGAAATGCCTGCCAGTGGCAATAGGCCTACGGTTAATACCTGTAAAAAATCAGGTCATAGACTACTTCTTAGATTTCTTCACTTGTCTCTTGCACAGCTGTTCAGGAGCATCTCTGGGGAGTGCCCAGCAGTAGTCAGCCAGCATTGTAGTGGCCCATTTTCCCTGGTATCTTTGTTCCATTGATGTGATATCTTGATGAAAACGTTCGCCATGTTCATCACTAACCATACCACAGTTTTCAGGGAAGAAATCCAGATGGGAAGTGGATCTTTAGAGACATGTTGCAGCCAAGTTTCTGATACTGCATCAGCATGTCTTCTGCTAGTTCCTTGTAGTTTTCTGCCTTAACATTCCCACGAAAGTTTGTGGACACTAAGTGAAAAGCATTCCATGCTTGTTTTGCATCACCCTGCCACAAGTTGTTGAACAGGTCGGTCATCTCTGAAGAGCTCTTGAATCTGAGGGCCCACAAAAACTCCCTCTTTAATCTTTGCTTCTCTGAGTCGAGGAAATTTTTCATGCAGTTATCGGAAAGCTGGCGAGGTCCGGTGCTCGGCTTTCATGAAATTCTTCGTCAAACCTAGTTTGTCTGCCTTGTTCTTGGATAAGTCCAAATCACGAACCAGGTCATTTAGTTCTTCCTGTGTTAGTCTGTGTGGGGTTGATGATGCACCACAGTGAAAATCTGGATCACTGCATCTGGATCACTTGATGGAAAAGGAGAAGAACAGGTCGGCTTACCCTTGTCCTCATCAGATGAATCAAGAGAAGATTCTGCTGGGGGTTCTGGAATAGGAAGTCCCTCACCATGTGGAACTGGTCTCAATGCAGACAGAATGTTTGGGTAGACTATTCTCGACTTCTTTTGCTTTGTTATTCCGCCGGAAAGAGGAGGAAGCAAGCAGAAGTCACAGTCTTTGATGTGGTTGGTTGGCTCTCTCCATACCATGGGGACTGCAAACGGCATTGATGGTCTTTTGCCATTGAACCACTTAGAAAGCTGTGTTGTACATGTAGCACAGCATATATGCGGGGGCCCAAGGATTGTCTTGGTCACCAACCTTTCATCTGAAGTAAAGATGATAAGCCTTCTTCACTTGAGAAGTGATCCTTTTCTTCTGGTTGGCAAATGTCACTTCCCCACAAATAGAGCAGAAATTGTCCACGCTATTAACGCACTTACAAGGCATGACTGTTCTGTATTGTGCCTACATGGATAAAATAATAACAGTTCTATGAAACAGTAGCTTAAACTGTCTCACACAAAGTCTGAAATGTTTTCAATGCTCAACCTTTCTGACAGGGCTTTCTATAGTGCACTGCTGATGTCAGTTTACTTCAGCAGCCGCCTGGCAGTAGCATTGCATTGCATCAGAAAATGATGCAATCAACTCTGGATAATATTTTTATGATAGTATTATGCAATGCAATGCAATATTACATCATTCTCGGCTGATTTAGGATGTTGCTGTAGTCCTACTGGATCAATTTACACGGTAAAACATATAAAATGAATTACATGAAATATCTTCAAAACGAGAGCTAATAAAAAATTTTCAGGGTTATATTCATATTCAGCACACCAAGATACTACAGATTAGGGCCTTTTTAAGTCAGAAATGATCTCAGTGTTGACCAGTGTTATTATCTGTGTAACTTGAGAAAGTTGTTTGACTAATGATGTATAAGAGAATAAAACACAGAGTCAGCATACGTTTCCTGATGTTATTACTATCATATACAGGACCCATTTCATAAATGTTAAAATACTGAGATACCTTCATATTCCTTTGTTTGTTGCAGCTACCTCAAATTGTTATGAGGAGTCCCTCTCTAGTTTTCCCCATTTCTGTTAAGATGTAATTTTAGCTTATCAAAATTCTAATTAAGCCAAAAGTTTCTAATATTGATCCTAGGAAATTCCAAAGGCTAGGAATAGGGCCTCCCTGGTGGCGCAGCGGTTAAGCGCTGCGCTGTGGAGCTGTTGGCAGCGGCGATGCGAGTTCGACGCCCGGCCGGGGAGAATCCCACATGGTCCGGCAGACCTCTCCTGCCTTGCCCGCTGCTCCCCTCAGCAGTGTATTTCTGATCTGCCTGTGCTGCTCCCCGCTCTGTCTCTGGTGAACCCTCTCGCTGACCCACACCTCTGGTCTGTACCCCAGCTTGTATGTATAAATAAATAAATCTTAAAAAAAAAAAGGCTAGGAATAATGGTTTCTTGGAAAGAGATTGTAAAAACAATCTAAGCACAACCATAGTAGTAGCTAAAACGAGCAAATCAAGTTCCCAAATGATGTCTTAGCTAAGGCTGACCTGAGGATAGGGTAATGAATAATGATGAATTAAATAAATATTTACAGAGTGAACGTTGAGAAGAGTAACTTCCTGAGTTGACACCAGATTTATCCATTAGGTGGGTGTGTTACCTTTTGTGCAATACCATTATTATGTTACTATCACAAGTATCAGGATGCAAAGGAAATCATTCCATACTCCTGTGTGTTCTTTCAGGCTGACAAATAACAAAATAAGTATCATCCAGATTGATAAGAGAAAGATCCATAGAGAAATTTAATAATAATATATATACCTAATATATATACATGGGAGAGACCGAGCATGACTGAGTAACTTGCCCAAGTGGCTTTAGATGCCATCTTAAATAGCTTATTTAGGACAAGGGAGGTTGAGGGAAGAAAAGGGAAGTCAGAGAATTTACTGAGGAAAGCAAACTGAAAGAAACTGACAATGGGCAAAACTGCAAGGAACCAGACTGACTCTGGGTGAAACCAAGGAGTGTCTAGTGAACCCTAACTGCTAAGGGGGAAAACCTGTGTTGCCTGTCTAGGAAGTGAACTACCCTCACACAAAGGTAAGGTAATCAGGCTAGAGTGTGCTCAAAGATTTTTAATCTGTGAGAAATTTAAAGGGAATTGAGGGAGTGAAAAAGGAGCAGGGTGAGAGAAGGACTGTAAAATACAGAATCCTTATTAAACTCCAGAATCACCCATCCCTTTATGGGCACCAGGTCAGCCAAGCAAATAAGGCCTAGAGCCAAGCAGCCAATGCCCATAAACAGAGCTGCCAGAAGAATGAATCCAAAGTACCTCTTGCCAGGAACCACAAGCCAGGGATCAAGCAGATCCCAGAGAGTTGGGAGAGGAGACTCAAAATGTACCACACAAGCTGAATCCACCAGAGATCCAAAATAGCAGATTCCACAGTCTCTTAGGTGAGGCAGATCCAAAGCACTAAAGTTTCAAAGAGCAAAAACCAGAAAAATACAGTTGAGTGTCTTTTATTCCTTCTTCCCATTCAACAATGGCCACCCTGCCCCTTCCTCCTTCCAAGCACCCCCACCTGCATTTCAGGAAGTCCAGTTCACTGCATACTAGAAACTGTACCACAAGGATTGGAGGTTGGAGATGGGGGTAGAGTCAAGAGCATTCCTCACTGGCTGGGAGGTCCAGTGGTCCCAGTAGCAGTGTATCTCTAACAGTATTTCTTCTCCACCAGAAAGAGATAAAGGGGTTAGATCTTCCTGGAAAAGACCCTTACAGAGAAAGTTTAGATATAAACATCAAAAGCACCCCCCACCCAGCCTTCAAAACTCCTCCATTGAAAGAAATCTCTTGCCAAAGACATGTTAGATTTTACTCTCCTCATAAGCATATTATCTTCAAGCTTACTATTACATACAATGGCCTACTCACTAGACAAGCAATTTTCTAATATTTTTTAGCCATGAAACCTTATCATGAAGTACAACCTTAAATAGAAACCCACTGCATAAAACAGATGCAATCACAACAGTGCTGGCTGAAGCAAGAGGTAGAAGAATCTAAGCTTTGTCTATTTTGCCTCCCCAACTCAAAATGCCTAGGACACAACAGAGTACAATTTGAAAATTACTGCAGTGCAATATTCCACTGAACTCTATGGACAGTCCATGGAATTGATAAAGAACTGGGTCTCCTCCATGAGTCTAGTGAAATTGTTGAAAACAGCCAGCTATAGTTCTCATCTGTAACTAGCAGGTGTTCCATTAGCTTGAAATTCTCCATTGAGACACCTCTGAGATGTTGCCATCCTCTGCTCCTGCCTCACCACACTCCACTATCATTTTGCCCTGACAAAACCACCTTCTCTCAGTCTCTTTGTCTCTGAATTCTATCTGAATGTCTACTCTGCCACATACTAGCACACTTTCTTATTCAAAAATGCACCCAAACTCAACTCAAGACTTGTGATAAATCATTGTTTTTTTGTAGACAAAGAAAGCTTACACAAGCTGTCCATCCTGTCTGGTTAGAGTATCCAGTATGTCATTCCTCTTGCCAGTGATTGCACTAACGTAACTGAACTTGTACTTATTGCTTACTGGGATATATTCTCCACAAAATTCTTATCTATGGGTCCATAAGTGACACTACGTTCATAAGTGATACTACCACTTCAGGTTCTCTTATAAGTAAAGACAAAAATTACAGAATTGGGGGAATATTTCTTGTTCTTTTTGATCTTTGATGCTTTAGTATATGAGCATAAAAGCTCCTCCCCACAATGACCTACTAAATATTAGTAAAATCAAAACATAGTTATATGAATATTTCAGAAACATAAGGTGACAGCTTCATTGTATGCACTCGGGATAAATTATTTTTTTCAAATGAATAACATCAATGTAGTCCTACTCTAACTCAAGCCAATCTTGATCTCAAACTTTGTAAGACAGTAGGATTTGAGTCAATCTCAAACTCTCATTTTTAACCCCAAATGTTTAACCTTGCCCATTTACAATGTCATGTTTTAGAAGCACACAGCAAACAAGATTCATTTCCTTTCTCAGACATTATCCTTAATAATTGCTGAACTTGCTGACACATAAACAGTATTACTGTCAGTCTTATAAATAACTCTTATAGGAAATTTATGTACATTAGACTGAATCTATAGAAGACTAATAAAATATTAGGCAAATAAAACAAACTGTTGTCTTGAAAATATATTTCTTTTCCTTCTAGATAGAATTTGGGACGACAATTAAAAATAGCTTCTATTTAACCTCTAAGGGACTTTAAAAATGCATTACTATGTATCAAAATCCTTAGTCTTTTCCATGGAATATTAATATACTTTATCAATTAAATCTTCTCTTGACAATTACCTCATTATTTCAAAAGAATGCTTGGTTTCAAACAAATGTAAAATACAACCAAACAGCAAGTTGTGAAAGATTGGATTTTCTAGAACTATTCTTTGAATAAACCTACTGATAAATTTGCATTATTTATGGGAGATGAGAGAAACATTCTGACACTGAACCACAAAAGAACACCCATAACGTTGCACAAGGCCAAAGACTGTTCTGAGCCTGTAGGTGCTGAATGGAAGAAGCTAATGAGAAAAAGAGTGATTGTGACAAGCAATTATGTCACCTATGTGAACAGCTTAATTTTCTAAATTAGCCACTTTGATAATTATGACATCTCATTTGTCTTTTAATTCCATGAGCTCTGAAGTTTATCTTTGATTTTTTCCAATCAGATAAGAGGCTTTGATAAGCCAAGGGTCTATTTTGTGTCTGAAAAAATTCAGATTTCAGGCTGATTGGCCTTACTGTTTGCTTGAGCCGGAGCAAAAGGCTCTCTCCACAAGAACTCTCCGAGCCTTGCTTTCCTTGCTTCTGTTCGCAACAGTGAAGGAGAAAAAGGGGGGTAAGGAGAGATTGCAAAGCAAGTTAATAGTGTCAACAGGACTGAAGAGAAAACTATTCAGGCTACTTCAAAGGAAAGGCAAACTGTTTTCTGAGTACATTAAAAATCACTTTAGCAGCATCCACTTTGCACATGTGCCCCCAAATTATCAGGTTAATTACAAATCATTTTGATCTGCTCATTGAATCACTTTCAATATCATCAGAAAAGACTATGTGGCTTGTTTTTATTATACTGATTTGGGAGTTCTACACAAAAGTTTGTGCCTGTATATACATCTAGACATATTACAAAGACAGAACTTGAAAGGGTGTCACAGTGATAATCACCAACTGGATTTCTGAAGCTGAGTTACACATGAAATGAAGAAGAGGGCCTCCCTGGTGGCGCAGCGGTTGAGCGCTGCGCTGTGGAGCTGTCGGCAGCATGCGATGCAAGTTCGACGCCCGGCCGGGGAGAATCCCACATGGTGCGGCAGACTTCTCCTGCCTCGCCCGCTGCTCCCCTCAGCAGCGTATTTCTGATCTGCCTGTTTTGCTCCCCACTCTGTCTCTGGTGAACTCTCTCGCCGCCCCACACCTCTGGCCTGTACCCCAGCTTGTATGCATAAATAAATAAATCTTAAAAAAAAAAAAAGAAATGAAGAAGAGTCCTGATTTCATTGGTATGCAGGAGCTTGAGTAATCAGCTGGGCCCCTGGACCTCTCTAACTTCAATGTCTGTGTGCTCGTTAGAAGAATGTCAAGAAGCACCAAACCAGATGAAAGAGTACTTGGCTTACTCTGTCTGGCATATAGCTTTCAGAGAAGACTACATCTTCTGTGATGCCCAAAACACTTAGAAGTTTCAGGAGAAATGTTTCAGTCCCTCACATTAAGGCAGGGTCATTGATGTTTGTGTTAATAGGTATGCAATGGCTTAAGAAGGCAGCCCTCAGGAATCAAAATATGGTTTGATTGTTTATACGCACACACACACAAATATATATATGTATGTGTTTGTCCCTATATCCTACCATGGCCACTGCCAATGAGTGGATGACACATCTACTTTTCATATATTCTGAATGAATGTTAGCTTTCTTCTTTCTTTCCCATTCAGGGTTTATTTTAACCTGATATTACCCAGAAAAAGATTTTGTGTGTGTGTGCAAATTACTGCGTATCTCATACCTCTGTGGGTGTGTGTGTATATGTATCTAAAACTATCATCAGGACCCAAACACCCAGTGTTTCCCAAACCTCAGTAATCAGATTCTCTATCTCTCTCTCTTTCTCTCACTCTCACGCTCTCTTGCTCTCTCTCTCTCTCTCTCACACACACACACACACACACACACACACACACAACACCAGTCATAGTCATCTTTGAATGGGGAATCTTGAACATCCTAGTAGTGGTCTGGAACCCTTCTGAGTCTTTGGGGCTAAGACTAGATGGGGCTGAGACTAGATATGGGTTTATGCAGAACTCCACCTGTGACTGCCCAGAATATAGGAAGTTTCTTGGTTACTAAATACCCAGCAATTTGTGACAGACTGGGAGTCATTACCCATCACTGAGATTGGAATGAGATACTCTGCTGAAAAAACAGGCAGACACCAAGAGGCTGAATTAGGATTTTTTGAAAAAGCAATCTATTCTTTTCTGCTTTAATAAATTGAAAGTAGCTATAAAGAATATAAATATATCTGTCAAATTTACAGTAGCTTACTTATCATTTCATTTTTTAAGTGGAGTGGGTCCTTAATATTTTTTAAGATATAATTTATATATAGTAAAATTCACCATTTTTAGTATATATTTGTAAAAGACTTGATAAATGCATACAATTATATAACCATCACTACAATCAAGATATAAAACTGTTCTATCACCCCCAAAATTTGTAGCTATCCCCTCCCCTCCCCTCAAAAATATCTCCTCACAAAGCCCCTGATAACCACTGATCTGTTTTCTGTGTGTTTTGCATTTTTCAGAATGTCACATAAATGGACTCATACAGTATACAGCCTTTCTGGCTTGGCATAATGCATTTGTGATTCATCCGTGTTATAAATATCAATAGTTCATTCCTTCCTATTGATGTGTGTCATTCTGTTCTATGGATGAACCACATACTGAAGGACATTTATGCATCAAAGACATTTGGGTTGTTTACAGTTTTTGGAGACTACAAATAAAGCCACTGTAAGTATTCACATATTTCAATTTGGATTCATCAAGAGATTTAGTCTCCAGATTATAGGATTAGTGCTAAACAATTTCACAGGTGCTGTTCCATAGACTGAATCACCCTAGACCTCAATCCCAACCATCCTTGGACACAGACCCCTCCAGAGCTCTACAGACTTCTTTTACATGTTGCACAAAATGTTTTCAAATTCACATCAGAAGAAGTCTTGACATCTTTTGTTTTCCCAGTACATAAGCTTCTACAAACTAATTAATAAAGAAATATGAGCAAGTCTGTAATAACTACTCATTGCCTTACATTTTAAAAAGAAACTTCTTCCCTGCTTGTCAAGGATTATCATGCCATGAGCTTGTCTTTCTCCCTTGTCATATATGTTATAGTATGGGAAATCCTCTTGATATTTACGTGGATAACCACGAGAGAAACATTAGTTTTTACTTTGGTTTAGTATACTTTCAATTTCCAGGTAGGACAAAGATTTTACTGTTTCAGAAATTCAAATAAATGACAGCTAAGAGAGAGAAAATGTCTACAAAGTGCTCATTGGTAAGATGAGGGATTTTGAAGTCATGGAATATATCTAGTCTTTTTATAGGTGACCGAAGCTTTAAGTGAAGGTAGTATGAGAAAAATCTCAATTAACAAACCATGTCTGTCAGGTTCTGGATAGTCAGTTCTTGCAATCATCATTTCTTTCAGAAAGCATTCACCTCAGGTTTTCACTTGGGAAGCAAACTCACTAGTTCTTCCAATGCATCGAAAATGTTCCCCTTTCAGCAGCGTATCTAGCCTCAAACAAGATAAATGTGGTTTTATTTCTGATGCTAGTTTCATCTTATTGGAGGGTAATGACTACCCATCCTCGATGTATTTGGGAGTGGGGGCTGTGAGGGGGCAGTGGAAAATAGTGAGGCCTGTTAATTTTTTCATGAGATCATTTTTCCCTTGACATGCAATTTGATGCTTAACAATTTTTCTGAAAGTCAAAAGGAGTACTACGTTCCCTAATTTTCACAGTACTATAAATAGCTCCTCACAAAGCATAATTGTATAAAAGAGATGACACTTCTTTATGAAAGAATTTCCACTGGAAAGATAAAAGGAGGTCAGAACTCTTATGTGAGACATGTATTTTCAAGTATTCATAAAAATAGAAATCATCAGCAGTGGGAAAATTCTTCATGATAGACAGTCACACATAAGATATTGGAGCCAAAGCCATTTTCACAGACGCCAACTGTAGTTTGAATGGAACCCAGCCAAGAAACGGCTGCTGGGCATTTAGCTCAAGTGCCAATAAAAGGGAAGAGTATAGCATACGTGTACACACACACACACACACACACACACACACACACACACACTCACTCACTCCAGCTTGTAGAGGTATTTGCCAGAAACATTTTCAGGCTTCTGCCATCTGGGTCCTGCAGCCATCAATCAGGTCCTGTGGTGACTCCAGCTGCTGAGTCCTGCTCTTAGAGGTGGAATAATGTGGGAAAAATGAAAGAGGAAAAATTAGGAGAGCCATGACAGCAGCTGGAAGGATCAGCTAGAGAGCATTTAGAGAACACTGACACCCCAATTCATTTGTAATGACTCTGATGCTATGAAAACTTTAAGATGTCTGCATGGCTGAAAGTGACTACACACATATTTTTATTGTTTACAAATCACCAGAAATGTATAGGGCAATTTACAAAAATAATTTAAAAGGCCAGAACCCTGTCTCTCAGAGTTTATGAGCTTGTAAAAAAGTAGGTGAACACTCATGGTGAATTTTCTAAAATATCATTTGGAGACATGGTATTGAACTACCACAAATAGAGTCCTTACCAGGTGTCAAGTACTGAATGAGGTATTTACATAAACTTTTAATTCTATACTTTACAATACCCCAAGAGGAAGGCATTCTCAACAGTCTCATTTTTCACATGAATGAACTGACTTTAAGTAACTCGCTCAATATCCCCCAACTGATTTGCTCAATATCCCACAACTTGCCCAAGGTAGAGGCAGGATTTGAATCCAGGTTGTGTTGTATTTTAGAGCGCACGTGCTTAACCTCGGCTATATTGCCTTTCCATGCACTTTGTCGTGGCAGTCCTCCATAGCCTAATAAAGTTCCTGTACCTTGCAGATATTCTGAATTCACAAGTATCTGAGAGACACAGTGCAGCACAGACAGTCGTTCTGACATTTCCCATGCAAATGAGTCTTCCAGCCACCCAATTCTGCATGAGATTGCTCTATTACACGAGGCTTCTAGAGAGTGCACAGAAGTCAGATGCCTCCTCTGGATAACGATGATTACATTGCCCCAGCATCCCGTAACAGCAGGACCACGCATTGGGCCCTTGGACAACTCAGTGCTCATGGAGAGAGTGAAGCATGACTGTTCACTTCTTTTCTCATCCTTATGAGGATAAGAGTTAGGGTTGAAATGAAAACTGAAAGTTCAGATTACTTCCTGGCGGCAAATGTTGTTCTCTCTTTGCTTCAAGTGTCTGTGCCCTCTCTGTTGATTACTTCCTGTCACACTCTCAGTTATTACACATAACAAAATGGGGTGGGGGAGGAAGAAGAAAAACCTATGTAGGGTCAGATTCTTGTTCACCTCATCACTTGGTTCATTTCTTGCATGCTCAGAACTCCCTTTGTCATCAGGGAGAAAGGGAACTTGGGAGAAGAAGGGAAAGAGAACTGGACCTGAAGTAATTTATAACCGCAGGCAACTAGATTATTTTATGCCAAAATGGTACTTTCTCAAAATCTCATCATTCATACCAGAAGTATTTCTTATGGAGTAATATTCCTGTGCTTATGAAAACATTGTGTGCAGGTGAACTTACTTAATCTGTGATCATTTTGCCTCTCTGAAGATTTGAGGCAAGGGTATTATGCCATTATAGTGTTAAAACGCATCAGTGGCTTGATCATTTGAAATGCTTTAATAAAAATGAATTCTATTAGCTGATTCTGATTATCCAGTGCCAGACTTTATAGGCTTTTAAGACATTTTCCAGCTGTCAGATATTTTTCTATGAGACATTTAAATATTTAGATTCCATTCTTTCTGGGTATTCCAAATATAGGAAACAGATATCTTAATAGAAGAAATATTAACAGGATTACTCTGTGGACTGTCTTCCCTAATGGCCTTTGAAAATCAAATCATGTTCCTGATTATGTATCAAACATTTCTGCTTGAAGTGAAGTAACAGGTAGAGACCGTGGATTCAGTCCTATTAAGATTAGGTCTTTTTTAAAAGAAATACATGATCATGGTCGATTAGGGCGTGCAGAATGTGGCTTACTGGATTCACCCAGGGGCTTTACCAAGAGCAGTAACTTAATAAAGGATATATGTGTGATAATAAAGTCTGTGTTTAAATGTGTGTTTTTCATTGCTTCCTTGACCCATTCAGCAAAACTATTCATTTGCATAACTGCACATGCATGCCCCACACATGCACACACACAAACTGATTTTCATGGTAAAGTAGTAGGAATCCTCAAAGTCCAAAAAATAATTTTACTATATTAAATGATTTATGCTTTTCATTACAAGTATTTTCATTTTATTTTGGGACTTTTCCCCATTTTAGTTAGATAAAAAGAATCCACATTTCCTCAGGAGAGGGATCTTAAATCACAGCAAAGTAGATAAAAATCATTTGATGCTCCAAAAAGAGGACTTAAGATACACTGGTCAACAGTGAGAGCGTGACTGACTTAAAAAGGCCCTAATCTGTAGTATCTTGGTGTGCTGAACATGCATATAACCCTGAAAATATTTTAGCTCTCATTTTGAAGATACTTCATATAATTCATTTTATATGTTCACCATGTAAATTTATTCATTAGGATTGCAACAACATCCTAAATCAGCCGAGAATGATGTAATATTGCATCACATTGAATAATACCATCATGCACACATCATCCAGAGTTGATTGCATCATTTTCTGATGCAATGCAATACTACTGCCAGGTGGCTGCTGAAGTAAGCTGACATCAGCAGTGCACTATAGAAAGCCCTGTCAGAAAGGTTGAGCATTGAAAACATTTCAGACTTTGTGTGAGACAGTTTAAGCTACTGTTCCATAGAAGTGTTATTATGTTATTGATTTAGGCACAATACAGAACAGTCATGCCTTGAAAGTGCGTTAATAGCATGGACAATTTCTGCTATATTTGTGGGGAAGTGACATTTGCCAACCAGAAGAAAAGGATCACTTCTCAAGTGAAGAAGGCTTATCATCTTTACTTCAGATGCAAGGCTGGTGACCAAGACAATCCTTGGGCCCCCGCATATATGCTGTGCTACATGTACAACACAGCTTTCACAGTGGTTCAATGGCAAAAGACCATCAATGCCGTTTGCAGTCCCCATGGTGTGGAGAGAGCCAACCAACCACAGAAAAGACTGTTACTTCTGCTTGCTTCCTCCTCTTTCCGGCGGAATAACGAAGCAAAAGAAGTCGAGAATAGTCTACCCAAACATTCTGTCTGCATTGAGACCAGTTCCACATGGTGAGGGACTTCCTATTCCAGAACCGCCAGCAGAATCTTCTCTTGATTCATCTGATGAGGACAAGGGTGAGCCTACCTGTTCTTCTTCTATTCCATCAGCATGCAGTGACCCAGATTTTCACTGTGGTGCATCATCAACCCCACACAGACACACAGGAAGAACTAAAGGACCTACTTCGTGATTTGGACTTATCCAAGAACAAGGCAGAATTGCTAGGATCAAGACTCCAACAATGGAATCTTCTAGAAGAAGATGTCACAATCACTTTCTATTGAAAGTGCCACCAGCAGTTGGAGCCTTTCTTCAGAAAGCAAAGTATTCTGGTATTCTGTTCTGATATTGAGGGCCTCATGAATGCCTTAGAAATCACTCATGACCCACAAGAGTGGAAACTATTTCTAGACTCTTTGAAACTGAGTCTTAAGGCTGTGCTTTTGCACAATGGAAACCATCTTCCATCTATTCTATTCCTGAACAGCTGTACAAGAGACAAGCGAAGAATATAAGAAGTAATCTGACTTGATTTTTACCGGTATTAACCATAGACCTATTACTATTGGCATGCATTTCGTGATGTAAACATCAATTTATTGCAGATTACAAAAAAAAAACTAGAGCCAAAATTAGAATTTGACTGTCATATTCGTGTTGAGCACATATAAATTGATAGTAAATGACTAATTTTATTTCAGTAACATGACTTTTGCAAAAATTTGTTGACCAGTGATATTTGTTAGAGGTATGCAATCCCCAACTCCACACTCACTCCTAAAGGCATGTAAACTCTGTGGGAGAAAAGGAATATATCAAAGAAAAATGAGGGTATTGGCACAGGAGTCTCTTCACAGAGAGGAGTAGAATCAATACAGAGAACCCTCTCCCCCCAACAAGTCTCCTTACCCAGTGTTCTCTCCAGGTCAGGGGCTTCAAGGCTCAGGACCAGTGCAGTCTGCCAGGGCCCTGTGCTTAGTTTGTACACTCAGGATGCAATGCTCTGCTATTGCTGGCTTCAAATTCCTTTTATCCTTGACTTTGTGTTTTGCAAGTGAAGGCTGATGGAACAACAGAATGTGTTTTGGGGGACTTGGAGCCTTGATTCAAGCATGGTCCCACTTTCTGATGCTCCCCACCCACCCTGCATGAGTTCTTAAGACCTACTCCTTCACTCCTTGGAGTGTTGGGCTTTCCAGACCTCTATTCTCTTGTCTGTTGCCCTCCACCTGCAGTGGGCACCAGGGAGTGGGTGTCAGTGTGGGAAGGATTGCTGTCAGGATGTGTGTGTCCTCTGGAGCTTCCAGGTGCTTTGGCAGGTACTTTGACCTGGTAAGCGTCCCACCCATGTCCTATCCAGGTACCAAGTTTATCCTAACATGAAGGTTCCAACCCCCAGGGTGATCTGTCCACCATGAATTGGAGCAGCAAGCCCTTCAAAATAAGAAATTTACTTTCCCACCTCTTACTTAGCAGGGCCTGTAGGTTTGGATGCTGGTGGGAGGGCGTCCTGGTAGCAGGCTGCTTGCATGTGCAATGAGACTGGGCAGGAATGTGCAATGAGACTGGGCAAGAGCCCAGGTGTCTGTGCAACCTTACACTTCCAGTAGTATTTTGGAACCCAAAGGAGCTTGACATTAAATATCAAAAGACTACCAACAAAAAAACAGAGAACCCAATGAAATAATGGGCAAAAGGCCTAAATAGACACTTTTTTAAAGAAGACATTCACATGTTCTACAGACATATAAAATACTGTTTAACATCTCTTATTATAAGGGAAATGCAAATCAAAACCACAATGAGATATAACCTTGCCCCTGTGAGAATGGCCCATATCAAAAGGAATGAAAATTACAAATGTTGGTAAGGCTGTGGTGAAAAAAGAACTCTCATTCACTGTTGGTGGGAATGTAAGTTGGTGCAGCTCTAGGGAAAATGGCATGACATTTCTTAAGAAAATAAAAGTGGAAATTCCTTATGATCCAGCAATATATCTATTAGGTATTTATTCTAAAAATGTGAAAACGTTAATATAAAAAGATTTATGTATACTGAACAATAATGCAATATATATAAATAAATATTAAAAAGAAAAGATTTTGTTCATAGCAGTACTGTCCACAATTGCCAAGTCATGAAACCAACCTAAGTGCATTCTAACAGACGAATGGCTAAAGAAGCTGTAGAAGATCTACTCAATGGAATACTATACAGCTATTTAAAAAGATGAAATAGTGCTTTTGGGACAAAACAAATGGGACTCAAGGTGATTATATTTAATCAAAAAGTGAAAGATATGAGATGGTTTCACTCACCTTTGGAATATACTGATAAACAAAAATCAAACTCTGGAAAAATACAGCAGGAATATATCTTGGACTTAGTAAAATAAGTTAATGAGGGAAATTTAATGGGGGCAGGGGAAGGCAAAGGAGAGGACTGAAGGAGGCAGAGAGGGTATTGACACTGGTGGTTTGGTGGAGGGTAAATGGAGCATGTGCTCATATGGAAGAGCAAAACTGTAACCACAAAATTAAAATTAAAAAGAACTCAAATGAAAAGCACCATGAGGAGTCTAGAGAGACATCATGGGAGAATGGAAATTATGTATTAGTATCTTTACCTTTACTTTCCCCCTGCTTTTTTGAAAGCAGGGCCAGTGTTTTCATTTCCTGCTGTGCCCCCCACATTATGTAGCCAGCCTTGCCCCTTAGTGGTTCCAACATATAAACAGGTTAAAGTGATCTCCCAGCACAAGTGACATTTGTCATTTCCTGAGACCTTGCTCATTCCTCATGGACCTTAACCCTTCTGGTCAGCCTCAGAGGGCCCCGAAATCCTAGATGGGGAGGAAAGAAAAACTATCCCTACATCCCAACCCATTCTTCAATTAAATGGAAACTAGTCAAGTCTCCATACAACATGATCAGAACACACCAAGATTTCCCTCCAAGTAAAAACACCTACTGTAATCAGGCTCTTCATGTTTATTTTCAGAGCAGTGAGTATTGAACAGTATTTTGCTTCTTGATAACTTTCCTTATCATATAAGGTAAGGACAAGATATGATTTGTCCCCAAATATGGAAAAGAGTAGAAAGCTCTTAATGGCCCTAAATCTGTAACCTTGAAGTCTGAAGATGACTGATGGATCAATCAAGATATATTAATTACTGAACACTTATACTCAGCATCTTAGGAAAGACTGGAGAGAGAGTAGGCCATGTACATTATATTGGTTTACTATTGCTATTAAATGAAATACCATAAATCCATGACATAATACAACACATATTTTTCATCTCTTGTTCTTGTGGGGCAGTATGTGGGAACAGCTGGATTGGGTTCTGTCCTCAGTGTCACACCAGGTTGCAAACAAGGTGACAGCTAAACTGTGTTCTCATCTAGAGGTTTTGCTAGTGAAAGATCAGTTTCTAAGATCCCTCTAGTGGCTGGGAAGATTCACCTCCTGTGATTGTAGGACTGACGTCACTGAATTTTTTGTCGGCTATCTGTCATCTAGGACGCACTCTCAGCAACTAAAGGCAGAATTTTTTCTCTGTCAATGGCCCCCTCCATAAGTAGTTCACAATATGGTCTGTTGCTTATTCAAGATCAGAAGAATCTGCCTTCCCTACCCCATCATCTTTGCCATGTCCTATTGCTGGAAACAAGTCATAGGTCCCACCAACACTCAAAGGATGGGAATTAGGGGTTACATTGGAATGATTCATGCCAGTAGACCCAGTAGACATCATTGGGTCACTTTAGAATTTTGCCTACCATATTCAGGATATGATTCCTTTCTTCAGGGAACTTGCATTTTAACTGGGAAGACAAGACTAATATTTCTAAATCACTGAGACATGAAGCTAAATGCTCTATGGTTTCCAGGAAGAAATGTCCTACCTCAGCTTTTTTTTAAGTTTTGATAACGATCAATCAAGAAGTGATTGTAAAGCACTGGGCCAATTTGGGAATCAAATATAAGTAGGTAACTCAGTCATCTGTGTCACCTCAAGGTTTTTGATGTTACCTACTCTGGTACAACACATTATTCTACTTTTATAATTTAAATAAAAAGAAACCTTTTTTTCTCCTTTTTATACCTTAGGCCCAGGGAACCCTCCAAGGGAAGCTGAACAATGTTAGTTTTCTCTTATTCTGTACTGTGGCTGGTCTTTTCTATAATCATAATTTAGAATGCAAGTAAAAAGAAAGAACTTGTCTGCTTGCTGATGCCAGCTGCCATTACAAAGATTTCATCCAGCACTTGGTGAAGGCAAGTTTGGTACAGAAGCAGAATTCTGCTCCCAGACCACTGAAGATTGAGGTATTCCAGGTTATCATACAAAGTACCCAGAAAATGGAGAAAAATTCCGATTAGTAAAGATGAAAGTGAATTGCAACATGGTAAAGGGGAAGAGGGGATATGCAAAGAAGCAGTTCACACTGAAGGTACAGCTTTTCCACCACAATCTAAAATGGAGTCCTATGAAGACAGACTGATTCCCAGCAGCACTGGCCTGTATCGGAGGTGGGCTATCTCCACTACCCTGAAATTCAGCTCATTGATAATTTAGGACTTTTACAAAGATAATTCTGTGGTATGTAAGCCACTCAATCCAATTAGTGTGCTATAATAAGAAAAATATATTTTCTTTTTTTTTAAAAGATTTATTTATTTATGCATACAAGCCGGGGTACAGGCCAGAGGTGTGTGGCAGCGAGAGGGTTCACTGGAGACAGAGTGGGGAGCAGAAAAGGCAGATAGATGGAAATACACAGCTGAGGGGAGCAGCGGGCAAGGCAGGAGAGGTCTGCCGCGCCATGTGGGAATCTCCCCTGCTGGCCGTCGAACCAGTGCCATCGCTGCTGCCGACAGCTCCACAGCTCAGCGCTTAACCATTGTGCCACAAGGAAGGCCCAGAAATATGTATTTTCAGTTGCACAACATATGCTTATTGATTCAGTAGAGAATTTTGACAGTCTTATAGGAAAGTATTATTTATGTAAATATTGGGTCACTCAGTTTTCCAGTATCTTTTCTTTCTATTGATTAGTTAAGTGACATATCCAAGATTCACTCTATAGTTGGTAACTTGTAGACAGGTTCTTGGAATATTTTATAGGAAGTTTATTTTTAAATGCAGGTGCAGCTATAATTTATTTTTTGCCATGAAGAGGAATACTAGGCAGGCTCTAGAATAATACCCAATGGAAACGGATGCTATGTATTATGTAGGCCATATTGCAGCATAAATGTACTTACATGGATTTTGCTATTTTGTTTTAGCCACAGAAAAATTAGAACAATAAGACCATCTTACACTAGCATCCTTTGGAGTTTGTAGCCTTATTCATGCATACCCCTCTAACAATCTTTTCTTCTACCACAGACTTGAGTTCATTCCTCATTTTCATTCATTCAGTGATTACTGAGTATTCTTTATGGGCAAGGCATTGTGCTATGTAATAGAAAAAGCAATAAATGATAAATATGACTGGATCCCATCCCCTTGAGACTTACATTCTAGACAAGAGCGGCTTTTTGCTTGGTAGTCATCTTTCCCTCAAGTCTTGTGTGATAGAATGTTTAAATGAAGCAGATTGCTCATATTTCAGCCATAAATACACCCCTTTTCATTCAGGAGTTTGTGTAATGATTTTTCTTAAGGTCAATTACTAAATCTAAAAAAAAAAAAATCACTGATCTTGTTTTATACCATTGTGATTTTCCTTATCAGTCCTCCACACTTTTGGGAGGACTGAATCAAGCATGATATTCTTTTTATTTGTATTTTCATTTCATTGTTATCCTCATAATATAAGCCTCTTTGATTGCTATCAACTGTAAAAAGTGCTCCTGGCTAAATACAATAGATGAATCTCTGAAACATTGCATGCAAATTGGATATTTATAAATTGAATCACATTTATACTTAGACTATAATTTCACTAGTACAAAAGAATGTACACTGAATGAAGAAATGGTCAAACAATCTTTGAAGCCTACTTGCAATTATTAAATGAATATGCCTACATCTTTTCACTTTGTTTAGAACATACAAAGTAGGATCAATAATAGGCCTTAGGAAAAATCCACTGTCTAACATTTACCTGGATATTGAACACATTTTTCTGGAAACCTTACTTGCATTTTAAACTTAGATTGATTCAATTATTTTACCCACAGTGAAATGGATTGGAGCCCAATTCTCCATAAATAAATATTGCTATCAGTGTATCTTGGGATTATCATCTAGAAGGTTTAATGTACTTCTGACCTTGTCTGATACCATGGAAGTGTTTCAATTTTCTCTTTTCAACATGACTCAATACAATTCAGGATGTAAGTTCTACTGAAAAATTCAAAATAGAGAGGGAAATAGGTGTGAGTAGAACTAACTTTCATTGAGTGTCTTCTGTGTACCCAAACCAGGTACTATGGATACATGACTTCTCATTTCTTCTTACATAAATGCTAGGAGAAATATTAATGTATCCATTCGAGAGCTGACAAAACTGGGATTTTGAGATGAAGTGTAATTTCATTTACCTGAAGACTCACAGTGATAAGTACAATGTGGTATAGGGGGAGAATGGGGATCTAGGAATCGGAATTTGGGTTTGTATACCTACATGACCCTGGGAAAGAAGTTGAACCTTCTGAAATCTCAGTTTCTCCATCTATAAAGTAATGTTAGTGTACTTCCTTCCAGATTTATTGTGAAAATAAAAGACATAATAGTGGCATACAACAGTTGCATGATGACTATATACTGAACTCAAGCCCAAGTCTAATTTCACAGGTAGTGTTCTTTTTTTGTTAACATTTATTGAGTTTTTGAATCAAATCCACCTGTTTAAAGTAATGGCAAAGCTAAGGAAACCTAGGAACTTCATAATAATCCCTCATACAATGGTATTCTTGGAAAAACCCATGGAAAACTAGGTTATCTCTGTTTTTTTTCCTTCTAGATTTTCCTGACACCAGTAAGCAAAAAAGTGAGCAAGGGAAGACTCCTGAACAGGCTAAATTTTAAACCTGGCTTTTATATGTGCTAAATGGCCTTGGGTGAGTCATTTAATTCTCTAAGCATCAGCTTCTTTACATTAAAATGGCAAAACTGGATGAGATGACCTCTAAGATGTCTTCCAGCTATAAAAGTCTGTGATTCTAATTTGACAGGGGCCTGGGAGACAAATCCCAGGTCTTCTTTGTGTGACTCTTTAATAAGTCTGTCAGGCAGAAACTAAACCTAAAGAAGTGAATGATCAGTCTATCATTTCAAAGGCCATTTCCTCATTCTCTGCTCCAGTTTATCAGGAATCTTGTCATTGAACCACACATGTAAGCTAGAGCCAGAAGAAGTACCTACAATAGAGCTGCTTTCAGCCAAGAGGGGTTGAAACCAACCAAAGAGGTTGATGATGAGAGATAACTGCTAGTCTGCGTGTATCGTAGACCATGTAACCCTCCATGTCAAATTAAAAATTGAAAAGGCTCTTTGAACATCAGGGGCAGCTTTTCTGTAGCTTCAGTATCTACCATCAACAAACAACATTAACCATCTGAGGGTCATTCAACAAAAGACTCATCCTCTGCTGCATTTTGTCAGCTCTACAAATCCGTGTTATAATGGATATAAGGATATATTAGCATCAGTCAGAGTTTAAAACACATGACAGTGTTCTCTTCCAATGGATCCTTACAGTAACCACTTACTAATCTTAAAAGCCAAAAGGTGTAATTTATTAAAATAATCTTGAATCCCGATTAACCCTCCTGTATCTCAACCAATATCTTTTTTGAAAGTATAATTCAAAAACTGAACTGAAATCAACAAATATTGAGAGTCTGCCGCTTGCCAGGATATGCAGAACAAAGAAAAACGATTTAAAAATAAGCAAAATATGACATCTGCCTTAAATGATATAATTTCCCTAACTATAAATTATTTTTGAGTCCTAAGAGTTAAACATGGGAACTTAGCAAACATATTTTTTATAAGATTTGAAAGGAATTTTTCCTACAGGTGAAGGAAACCCAGCTCATTGGGAGGGATGTTGGGGGCAGATGGTTTGTCCTTCCTCTACCTCATTCTGTCAAGTTGGATGATTCTGCTCATATTTCTTTGGGTTTTGTGATCCCAATCAGGGCGTGGAGCAGGACATGAAGCAAGTGGGCTGAACAATGTTGGCAGTTAGTAATGCCTTTAACCTCATTCTAATTCATATGTATGCGAATAAATAAAAGATTAAGAAAGTCTCGCTCAGCAACCATGTAATGCACAATATGGCTTTTGCCATAATCAAGAGATGGGTGAAGAGAGAAGCAAGTATGGGAGGGATGAAATCATTTCTCTCTCTTGAGTTACCCACTTAGTCATAAGCAGAGAATTAGGCTATGACATTTTATGATCTGATTTGATGACAAAAAAAATTTAATTTAAAGGCTGATATCTGAACATTGAGATTTGCATGTTGAAGATTTTGATCCAAGTATTTTATCTTATTGATTCATACAGTTTATAATCAGAAACCCTGATTAAATGTTAGATGTTTATACATTGTTATTGATGTACTTATACACAAATCACACATGAGATGCATGTTTTACTTATCCATATTACATGCAATGAAGAGAATGGGTGCTGGTTTATAGTGAATATATAACTCATAAGCTTTTAATATTACTCTTTCAAAAGGTTTGAAAAATCAGAACCATATCAGGTGCTGCATTTTGAAATTGCTGAAGATAATATCGTAATTTTTTTTCCTATGAAATGTAGTAAAGAAACTAGAAAGCTTCAGTGAGTCTCCACAGGGGAAATACTTGATAATCAGCATCCTGCTACCTCCCTTCTTTCTGGCTTTTCCCACACTACCATCCTGATTTAGGACCCTATGGCCTCTGCAATCACATCTTGTCTTCCCCCTTCTAATCCATCCCCCTACACCTGCCAGATTTATGGTCATAAAATCCCACATTCTTTATAACATTCCCTGTGCAGTCTTAAATGTCTCCCACGTTCTTCTGAAGCAAAACTCAAACACCTTACTCCAGCATACCAGTTCAGTCTTCTTTTGGTCTAGTAAAGCTGGGAATTCACCATGGAGCTTTCCTTAATTCTTCTTTCCTGTCTAGAATGCCCTTTCTTTTATTTGTCATTCTTTATCCTTTCTTCAAGATCTTTGGAAGACTCTTTCCTTGTTCACTCGAGTCAGCAGGAATCTGCATGCCCCCAAAGTCACCTTCTACAGCCTCCTCACATTTCTGTTTTTTGAAATGCTGGTAATTGGTTTGGATATACTTTGTCAGTTACACAACTCACAGAAAACTGGAAAGGTTAGTACGTTACTTGTTCTTACTGGAGATACAGCAAAACTTGTGGTCTCTCCTGCTGCTACATTTCTTGATATACCAATTTCAGTCATTCTCCAAAGGACAGCTGTCCAGTGAAAGGGGAATGAAAACATTCTGTGAGGTTATCCATGTTGGTTAAGCATAAATGGGACTTGCAGAGCCCCTTAACAAAGTAACACTATCAATTCCAGGGTTGGTAATGGAGAAAGAAAAGGCCAGGTAGGGAGGGGCAAATAAACCTAGTAGTCCTAAAACTCAAAATTCCACAGTCCCTTGGGAAATCTCTTTAATGATTATTGCTTCTACCAAGAGAATGGCCTCAGGGGAACTTCTCCCCTTTAAGCTCCAGCTCAAGCATAGATAAACCTACTCTTCCTTCAATCAATCATGTCCTTTTCTGTAAAGTTGAAGGATGAATCTCCATTTGGGCAGGAACCACTAACCTATACCTGTGACTTGCCTCAGAGGTTCTTATTCCCTTTGATGATAATTTCTGGCCCTACCACATGTAAAGGAACGCACCAACTTCCTTATATTAGCTATCAAAGAATGCTGAGAAATATCTAGAGACAGAAATCTTCTGAAGGACAAAGGTGTGGCTCTTTCTGGCATGTGAACAAACTGACTCACATTTAGGATAAGAGTTAACTTTAATATAATGAATCAGAATGATCATCTCGAATCATAGTTTAATATAATGAATCAGAATGATCATCTTGAATCATAGTTTTACAAGGGGGAAGGGAGTATTCCTTTCTTCATCCTTCCCATCTAGAGCTCTTAGTGTTTATTTTAAACTTTAGGGTATCTTTTTCCTAATAAAGTAGACCATGAAGGGGCCTCCCTGGTGGCAAAGTAGTAAAAGACACAGCTCTGTCAAGCTATCTCCAGCCACTGCAACATGAATTAGATCCCTGGTCAGGGAGCTGACCCACTGGTGCAGCAGACCTCTCCTGTCTCACCTGCTGCTCCCCTCAGTAGTGTATTTCAATAGAGCTGCCTGTTCTGCTCCCCACTCTATCTCTGGTGAATACTCTCACATCCCATACCTCTGGCCTATATCCCAGTTCTTATATGCATAAATAAATAATTTTTTTTTAAAGTAGACCATGAAGTTTGGACTGGAAGGAGACAACAGGTGATTTTCCTAAAAGGAAGTCTCAGCTTCTGGACTGTATTTTATTATAATAAGTTGTAATGAGGAAGAGCATTAACCTCAGATGAAAGATTTAAAAAACAGAGATATGGACACACTTATTTGTAACATATCTACACATATTTTCCTTATGAAAGATATTGATGTGCAATAAAGTGTTGTCAAGGACACATGCCTGTGATCATACCTGATGGTATAGTAGGTGTTCAATAACTGTTTGTTGAATACATGAAAGTATTAGAGAACAGTGAAATAAAACTAAAGATAATAATGGCTGCCATTTTTGGACTTAGTACATATTATTGACTATATTACCTGTAACTCTTACCATATTAGAGATAATAGGATTATTACTCCTATTTATGCAGATGAGGAAACAGAGGTCTAATGAGACTAAATAACTAATTTGAGGTCATACAGTTAATGAATCGTAGAATCAGTGTTTGATTTTAGTATTCTTCTGAAAAAAATTTCTTTTTCCCCTTCCCATATAAATGCTACCAAAGAAAAAACACCTCCAGGAGGAAAATGCAAATTCTTTGACAAATTTCTGCTACCAATTTGATCCTGGTCATGTTAAGCTTTTGCCCCCCGCCTTTCCATGATATTGTTATTGCTAGAGCACCTTAAAGGAGTTTTGGTATTTGATTAGCTTGAGTCTACAGACTGCCTCTAAGAGGCCTCTAGATTCAAAGGGGCTTACAGCTAAAAATCTAGATGCAAATGCATTTGGAGATCCGTGTCAAAGCTTGCAGGGAAGTATTCACTGTATGAGTGCAAGTCTAGGGTTAATACTAATCAGTATGGTTTTGATATAAGTAATATGAAAACAATATTGGAAATTTGTCTCAAAAGGCAAGAAATTCAAATGGAAGTTCAGATACATCATGCTCAGATGCCTAACGCTGTCATCAAATGACAAAAATTAGAAAATGTCAATGACACCTAGTGGTCTATGTCCTTGTGACATAGATCCTTCCAGCCCTACATACACTGCGATCAGGGGAGGTATGTAACATACATTTGTATATATTTTCTGCTTTTTAAAGAAGTCATAACATGTTTTGGGTATTTCATTGGCAAAAACGATAAACAGGATGTTGTCAGATTTTTTTTTTAAGATTTATTTTTTTTTTAATATATATTTTTATTGTTATTTATGTCTTTTACATTTTGCATTCCCCTTGGGTAGCCCACCACCAATTCACCCGTGATCCATCTCCATGGTCCCTTGTGTTCTTTTCTATTCCATTTTGTGCCCTTTCCCTTCCCTCCCTCCGGCTCCTTCCTCCCCCCCTCCCCCCCCCACTGATTGTCTCTCTCCC
>PVIJ01002941.1:0-29798 GCA_004024925.1 Scalopus aquaticus
AGACGAAGCCACAGGGAAGAGGGCTGAGAGGCTGTTGACTGTCTTGACAAGGGGGGATGAGGATCTGGGCTCAGGTCTCGGCAGTGGAGGTGGAAGAAAGAGGCAAATGGCGGGACCTGCTTCACATCCCTGCAGGGGCGAGGGAGTACAGAGTTGGAGATGAGACTCCAGTGTCCAGCTTGGGCGTGGCCTGACGAGGATCCTGATTGACTGTTGGCTTCTTGAGGCTTTATCTTACTCCTTACTCATCCTCAATGTCAAGTACAGCAGCAATCGATGCTCTGTGGATGGCTATGGCTCGAGTGCATGCAAGGAGGAGAATGTGGAGAAGAGGAAGGAGAGGTCTGGGAAAGAAACTGGTCTAAATTAATTGGGGAGACCTTGAACTTGAGGTGGCAGTGGGACTCCCAGGGGGATGTCCAAAAGATAGTTGGCCTCATAGCCAGCTCAGGAGAGAGATTTAGGCTGGAGAGAAAAATTGAGGGTGTCTGAGTGGGTAGGGAGGGGACAAAACCACCAGCAGGGATGGGGTTACTGTGGGTTACTATAGGGCACAGGAATGAGAAGGCAGTGGCCAGGAAGGAAGCTTGGGAGTAGCAGCACTTAAGGAGCTGGAAAGAGGGGTTTGAGAAGGTCAGTAATTCCCTGCACAGGGCTGCTGGGGGGTGAAATGAGGTGCCCACTGGCCTGAGACCTCCAAGGAGGCCAAGCAGGGGGTGAAAGGCAGCACTTTTAACAGATAATAGACAACTGGATCAGACTGGGTCACCACTGGGAGGCAGATCTTATAGGCTCCCAGGTGTGCTGGTGTCAATCCTTGAGTAGCTGCGTCATAGAGGGTTGGGGGTGAGGGAGAATGGGAAGTGAGCCTGGGGCAGGTGGGGCAGGAGGGGCACACCCAGGGTAGCTTCCGTGAACCAGTTAGTACAGAAACATGTAGACAAATAGAAGCATTATATCAGTCCCCACGTCAGGCCTGGGGACTGACATGTCATATCAGGCTGCAGGTCAGCCCGGGGGACTCACAGTATCTGTTCCACTCTCAGCTGTGGCCTTGCATTAGACTAGCACCCAGCAGTGAGCAAATGAAAGTCCATGGCAAGTCCTGGCACAGTGCCTGGCACGTAATAGGCGCTCAATAAATGTGCTGTCCAATCTTCTATTTAGGGAGTAAAAGACGCCTCCAGAGTTCCACAGAATTTCCATCCCTGAACACAGTTTTTCTCTTACAAAATCAAGTGTCCTTTCACTTGGAAACACTGTCTTTTCTGCCTTGGAATTCCTGGGAATTTCAAAGGCACTGGGCCTGCACGCTTGCTGTGAATCATAGGGTAGTCGGAGCTGCTGTGAACAATGGCCCCATCTCCAGGGACGGCTGCAGTCAGGGTCACCCCGTCTTGTAGCCTCCCCTTCCTTCCGACATAGCCTGTCATCTGTCGGGAACCAGGGGCTTCTCTCGGCGCCTGCTCCCCGCCTGTGCTGTGTAAGAATTTGCTGTGATTATTTTTATTACCGTCCCTGGGCCTGGTGTTTCCTTAAATTGTATCATTTCTGTGACTCGAGAGTTCAGTTTATTTAACTTTATCCACACCTCAGTCTAGTCCCTCCGTGGCTTTGGATCCCTCAATCAGGGTTGCCTTGCAAAGACTAATTCCAACACAATTTCTTTCCGGTGATTTTAAAACACGCATACCACAGAGGAAGGTAGGCTTCCTTCAAGAGCTCACTTAGTTTAGATAAATATCGAACCCTGTGGATATACAAACAATCCTTCCATGTATCATTTTCTAGATGTTGGGTCTCAAGAAGGGTTGTCAGGATTCGGAGCTTATTCATTCAGTCATTGAATGAACTACCAAGTAGTTCCCATTGGCATGTAAATGAAGCCAGGACCTTTTGTCTGTTCTGCTCACTGTTGTAAACCCAGAGGCAGAAGATACCCACCACATAGTGGCTGCATGCCTATTTGTTCAGTGAATGAAGGAGCCTCTTCCCTTGCCAGGATACCTGGCCTTGGACAGAATAGGACACAGTCCCTGGACTGGTGGTCTTGTAGAAGCACCACCACTCAACACAGTATCTGCCTGAAATACAATGAGATGAGTAAATACCCCAGGTGGCCTAATAAGCCAAGCCACTGCTGGTGAGAAGGCCAGAGAAGGTGTCGCTGAAGAGATGGTCTTTGATATCAGCAGGAGGTGTTGGCACAAGAGGAACAGAATGAGCCAAGGTGCAGTGTAAGCAAGGCTGAGTAATGGGAGTTCCAGGAAGGTCTCCTGGGTTGTGGAGGGGCCTGAAGGACAAATGCCAGGAGGGCAGGCATGTCTGTCTATCCACTGTTACATGACACAGCGTCATCGTAGGCTCTCAGTAAGTTGTCACTTAAGAAAATGAATGAATGCCAAGAGAATGGAAAGAAGAATGGACCTACACATATTTTTAAGTGTTTGTTGAGCGACCATAATTGGCTTAATTGTCTACTTTCATTCCTGGAACTGTAGATGCTCGTGTGTGGGAAGAAGCTTAAGTCCAACCCCTATTGCCTCTATGACACCCTAGCAAAGGATCATGTAGTTTTGGCTAAGATGCCCCTCAGGCATGGGGAACTCGCCCCGCCCAGGCAGCTGGTCCCTTTTGAGCACAGAGCTGTTAGAACAGCTGTCCTTATGTTGACCGCACAGAAGCAGAAGGGGGTCCGTGGAGATGCTGTCCTTGGAGTGAGAAGACCCAGGCTTGGCTCTGACCCCACACTGACTCACTTGGCCTTAGGGCAGGGCCAGTGCAGCCAGTGACTGCCAGTGAGGGCTCCGGTGTCTGCCGGGGCCAAAGTTACTTGACATCTTAATTTCCTTATCTGCAAGATGGGGTGGTAACAAAAGTACCTAGCTTGTAGGATTCTTGTGAGGACTAGGTGAGTCAATGCAAACACAGTTCTTAGTACCACACTGGCAAATTAGGAAATGCACTCAGTAGAAGCTAGCTGTGGTGTTTAATGTCATCATTACCTTTCTGGCTCTCAGTTTCTTTCACTGTATAATGGAAATCAGAAGCCCTGTCTTGGGGGAACTCCCTGGTGGTGCAGGGGTTAAAATCTCAGTGCTATCAAGCTACTGCCAGCCACTGTGGCCTGAGTTTGATCCCCAGTCAAGGAGCTGACCCACATGGCGCAGCAGACCTCTCCTGCCTCACCCACTGCTCCCCTCAGCAGTGCATTTCAGTACATCTGCCTATTCTGCTCCCCACTATGTCTCTGGTGAATCCTTTCACGCCTGGTACCTCTGGCCGGCACCCCAGTTCTTGTATGTATAAATAAAATAAATCTTTAGCCAAAAAAAAAAAAAAAAAGAAGCCCTGTCTTGGATGTCTCAGGGGTTGCTGAGAAGCCAAAGAGAGAATGGTGTGAAGGGGCCCACAGAGGGGAGGGGCCACTTCATTTCCTTCAGCTGTGGGGTTGGCCTGGGGACACCTCATCAGCACGACTGATGCCCAGATCTCTCCCGCCACCCAGGTCCTGCCTTTTCCCCTACTTTTGGTGGCCAAGTTTCTACTTGTTGCTCTCCTTGTCTCTTGACCTCTCAGATCCAGATCTTTGAACAGGCCTGCGAGGAGAGGAAGGGGGAGAGGAAGGAAAGGAAGCCACAGAGTGTTCTCTCTCTCTGAGCAGGTCCCTGGGGGACCCAAGACACCGGCTCTCTGACCCCTGTGCAAAGGGGCTTGCCCAGCCTTTGAAACAGCCATTTCCTTCTCTCCCGGCCTTTTCTGATCAGTGAGGTAGGTGGGGGCATGGGGATCCAGCCCCCAGATGCTGTGAACAGGAGACTGCAAGCTTCTCTCTGATGTGTGGCTCTTCTTTGGGCCACTGGCCCTGAGAGACAGCCCTCTGGGCTGTGGCTACTCCTCCTGGGGTCTGCCTTGGACTCACCGCAGGCCCAGCTGCCACTGACCACACAGATTTCTTTCAAGAGGTTTGGCTCACCCTCGGCATAGCTGAGACATTGTCAGAGCTGGGAGAAGTTGGAAGACTTCCTCAGCCAGGAGTTCCCAGGCTGGGAGCCCTTAGACTACTTCCGACTCTTTGAAAAGCCTGAAAATATAGTATATAGGAGCCTCCCTGGTGGCGCAACGGGTTAAGTCTCAGCGCTATGAAGCTATTGGCAGCCACTGCAGCAAGAGTTCGATCCCTGGCCAGGGACCATCCCACATGGCACAGCAGACCTCTCCTGTCTCGCCTGCTGCTCCCCTCAGCAGTGTATTCAGTCAATCTGCCTGTTCTGCTCCCCGCTCTGTCTCTGGTGAATCCTCTCACCCCCAACGCCTCTGGCTTGCAACCCAGCCTGTATGCATAAATAAATAAATCTTTTAAAAAAATAGTATATAGTTTCTGCGTCATGGCTCTCAGCCTGTAACAGTGTCAGCTGTCTCTGTGGCCCCCTGAAATCAGGGTGGTCACTTTGTACCCTGGAGATCATAATAACCCTTCTTCTGAGCCTGTCCCTTCTAAGAGCTAGGCCAACCCTTTCCACACATCATCACAACTCAGCTTCAACCTTGGAAAGTGGCTCCATTGTGATCTCTGTTTGGCAGGTAGAGAAACTGAGCATCAAAGCGACTGGAGGCCGCACAGCCAGCCAGGATTCCTGCACAGGTGTGACTCTGGGCTCCAAAGCTTGACCACAGTTTCTGCTTCCTTTAGTCTCCTGGAAGCTCCACTGGGCACCTCTGCTCAGGGCGAAAGGCCAAGCACCTTCGGGGTTGCTCAGAGAAGGGTATTGGTAGAGAAGAACTTTGATCTCCAGCCATACCACCCTGAACACGCCTGATCTCGGAAGCTAAGCAGGGTCGGGCATGGTTAGTACTTGGATGGGAGAACTCGTCATGAAAGTACTACATGCAGGAGGAATAATAAAAGGGTGTGGAATAGTGGAGAAACAGCCACCTGAATTGTAGAACAAAGGCCTCAAGAAGTGAGGGGCTCATCCAGGGTCATCTTGTGAGCTGGCAGCTGGATGACAACTTGTTCCATGTCAAGTGGACCTGGCTGCAGAGGCCTTGGCTGGCAGGAATCAGGGCAGTGGAGGTTCTTTCCCTGGTAAACAGCTCATGCCTGTGATGGCATCTTCCTGTGGCTCTGCCCTGCAGGGTCTCTGAGCGCCCCCTGCCCCAGCAGGCCACTCCCTGACAAAGGTCAGACCACACATCCGGACTAATGCTCCACCAGTCTCCACCTCCCTCCTACCAGCTGCACAGCGCTCGCCTTTGCCAGACCACAGGCCGGCGGTCCTTGTCTTCAGCAAACTCTTCCTGTACCGCCTCTATGATTTCTAACTCCATCCTTGTGCATGTACTTCACAGTCTCCAAAATGCTTCCATATAAATTTTTTAAGACCCAAGGTTGTTCTGGGGGCTGGGCAGGGTAGGAGTGTTGCCCTTTTTCACAGATGAGGAAAAGGAAGCTCTAAGAGGTAGGGTCTCATGCTCAGCCAAGAAACGTCAGAGCCAGAAGTTGGAGGGTGTCAGCCTGTCTACCTCGCTACTGCCTGTCCCACCTCACCGCTACCTGTTTCACCTTAACATTGCTGCTTCCACTTCACCCCTTCCTGGTTTACCTCATCAGATGGCCTTCCCCCTTTTGGAAATGAGGGCTGTCAGGGAGCAGTGATGAGTAAGGTAGTAAGTTGGGACCTGACCATAACTACGTAATTAGTCAGTATGACCATTAACCATCTTCTTTGTTCCATCATGGACAAATACAGGTACGTAAGTAAAAACAGTTAATCCTGAGTCAACTAAGATCTCAGGCTTGCACTCTGAGAACTCATGATGTGACAGAAAGACACATATGTTTCAAGTCAGAAGTCCCAGATCTCTAACTCTCACTGAGATCCTGAGAAACTATTCACCCTCTGAGCCTCTGTTTCTCCATGTGGGCAAAGACGATGATGAAAAAACTTAACTTGTTCTTGTAAGAATGAGAAAAGCCATCAGAGACAAATTTTATTGTAGAATTTTAATAAGTCTTATACAACTATTCCCTATGAGAATGAATTGTGTAAGCTGCAAAGGCAAGGGAAATTCACCTTTAAACACTAATGATGATTAATGATTACTTAAACCTCTTAAGTAATTTAAGATCGTTCCATTAATTTGAACAAGAGCCTTTGGGAGTCTGTTACCACTATCATCTCCACTGAGTAGAAGAGGAGACTTTAAGTAACAGCAAATGGCAGAGAGAGGATGTGAAATCCTGGTAATATGGTGCCAGCAGATGAGCGTTTCAATTGCCCAGGTATATCAAGTCACCTGAAGACCTGGATAAAACACAAGCTGCTGGACCCCATCCTAAAGTTTCTGAATCAATAGGATTGGGGTAGAACCTGAGAATTTGATTTCTAACTAGTTCCCAGGTAAAGCTGATGCTACTGGAGGGGGGAGCCACTCTTATGAGAACAACCACGCTACACAGAATTCTCCTTGGACCTCCTGCCCCACCAATTGCCAAATCCAGGTTGCACAGGTTGGCTGGACATCTAACCACTTGATTTGTAATGAACACATAGGTCATGCTAATGGAGAAAGGTAGAAGGGGATGGCGGTGCTGAGGAGGCCCCATCTCCTCCAAAAACCAAATGAAAGGAGGTATCCTGTACTGTGCTTGTGGCCCTGCAGGTGCCCTCATCCTTGTGGCAGGACTGCCCAGGCCTTCCTCAGAGCCATCCAGCAGGAGGGAAAGCCATTTCCTGGGGAAGGTACAGAGAACAGATTCATAGTCTGCCTCTTCAGCTTCCATCAATATTCCCTTTAAGCTGTTCACACGGCCAGATTTCAGAAATAGCCTATGAGCAGAGAGATAAATAAGGCAGAGCCTGAGAAAAGAGGATGCACAGACAAAAAGATGAAAATTTAATTAACTTAATTCAATTTATGTTTTTGAAAATATATACGAAAATGACATCTAGCACAGAAGCGTTTAGAAGATGGGGTTGAGCCAAAAACAGTTGTCACAGGTAGAGTATAAATATATAAATAAATATATAGAGTAAAAAATGAAGGGCATCTAGACATCTGTTGTTCCAGAATGCTATTGGTTGAAGAGACTATGATTTCTCCACTAAATGACCTTTCTTTGTCAAAAATCAGTTGCCTTGACCCAGAATAGCCAAAACAATCTTGAAAAGGAAGACAAGGTTAGAGAATTCATGCTTCATGATTTCAAGTTTTCTACAAGTCTATAGTGATTGGGACTGTGTGGTACTGGCATAAAGACAGTTGTCTAGCACCAGAGCAGAACTGGAGAGACTGGAAAGGCCAGAGAGGAAACTTCACATTTATAATCAATTGCTTTTCCGCAATGGTGCCAAGACCATTAAATGGGAGATAAAGGATCGTCAACCAATAATATTGGGATAACTGGATATTTACATGCAAAAGAATGAAGTCAGACCCCTGCCTCATACCTTACATAAACACTATCCAAAATGAACCATAGACCCAGATGTAAGAGCTAAATAGAAGAAAACAGGGATAAATCTTTGTGATCTTCAGTGAGGTGGTTGGATAGCTGTCCATTCACTTAGATCTTGTTCAATTTTTCTTGGCAAAAGTCTATAGATTTTAGTCCAGGCCTTTGACATCATTTGCCAAATTTATAACTAAGCAATTCATATTTATTTATGCTATTATAAATGACATTGCTATTATATTTTAATTTCTAATTTTTTTGTAATACATAATAATAAAATTGATTTTTTGTATATTGATTTGTTTTCTTGCAATCTTGTTTTTTTTAATATTTATTTATTTATACATACAAGCTGGGGTGTAGGCCAGAGTTGTGAGGTGGTGAGAGGTTCACCAGAGACAGGGTGGGGAACAGAACAGGCAGATGGACCGAAATACACTGCTGAGGGGAGCAGTGGGCAAGGCAGGAGAGATCTGCTGTGTCATGTGGGGATCTCCCTGGGTGGGCATCGAACTAATGCCGCAGCTGCTGACAGTGCCACAGCGCTGTGCTTAACCCGTTGTGCCACCAGGAAGGCCCTTCTTGCAATCTTGTTAAACCCATTCCTTGGTTCTGTAGCTTTCTATAGATTCCACCATGTCGTCTCCGTAGATAATCATGCCATTACTGCATAAAGGCACTTTTACTACCTTCTTTTCTAATCTGGAGGATTTTCTTTTTTTTTTTCTTTTTTTTTTTTTGCCTTAATCAACTAACTAGAACCTCTGGTAAGTGCAGAACAGCAGTGGGACTAGCCAGTTTTTTACCATCAAGTTTGATGTTGGTGGTGGCTGTGTAGAGAGGTGCCCCTCGGCAGATAGAGGAAGTCCCTTCTATTCTCAGTTTGGTGAGGCTTTTCATGGAAGAGTGGACATTGTATTTTGCTAAGTGCTTTTTTTTGGTATCTAGTGATATGGAAAACATAGTGATCAGAGATGGGAGGGTCCAAATTCAAGAGTGGCTACTCTACTTTCTCTCAGAAAGATCGCACCCTGCCCAGAGAGAAGAGTTTGTCTTGGGGAGCTGGGTTTGCTCCACCCCTCCTCTGCTCCTCTCTCTTTGGCTGGCATTCCTAGAGTTCAGATTCTGGCCTGTTGACTCTGGCTCTTAATCCATGTTTTTCAGCTCTATGGCTTAGAATCCCCTGGAAGGATGGTTAAATTACTGCAGGGCCCTATCCCAGAATTTCTGACTCAGTAGGTCTTCTGTGTAGTGTGGAGAGTTTGTATTTCTAACAAGTTCCCAGGAGATGTTGATGCTGCTGGCCCGGGGACCATGCTTTGGGAACCACTGCCCTATGTCAGACTTTCTTACGTATCAGATGTCAGGGGGTATGAAGATTCGAAGAGTAAAAAAGAGAAGTCTGAGATGTTGTCAGATCTCTCTGGCTTGTGAAAAAGAATGAAGGCATCAATTTCCCAGGACTGGCCCAAGAGTTTCTGTGCCATCCCTGCGTGTATTAAAGCCCCCACCCTATTCCAGAATGCCTCACACAGAATCAATGTCTAGTTATGAGTCCAATTAGGGGATGAACTGACCGGTGGTGATGGGACTTCTGTGGGGACTTATTCATGCGAGAAGAATGCCTGACATTTATTCTGAAAGGCGTCTTTCTATGGACCCTCAATCCTTGGAGTACAAAATGGCATTTTTTTCTAAATATATTTCAATGTATTTCAAATGTTTTCTAATTTATTCTTAGATATCTGTATCAGAGGGACATGGTACATAAAAATTTTCAAGCCTTTAAACAAAGGCTATTGCTAAATAACAGAGAAGAGGGAAAAAAGTCAACATAGAGTTATTCACCATGCTATAAAAAAAAAAGCAAATTTAAGCCAGGCTTGGCAAAATCTCCAAGCTTTAAACATGTGACAACATTCCAGTGTTGACCCTACTGTTTGAGTGGTTAAATTTTTCTTTAATCTCCCAAATCTTGGGACCCTAAGACCCTCCATCCGGTTGCACTTGACCCTAGAGTGCAATAAGGAAAAAGTTGATTTTATTCATTCATTAGATCTTTATTGAGAGGATCACAAGTCTTTGTGGCAGGAGTTCTCAGCCCTGGTTGCATATCGGAGTCAGTCAGCGAGCTTCTAAAAATTCCTTGGCCCTCTGGCCACACTCTAGACCAACCTCATCAGAATCTCTGGTACAGAATCAGGCATGAGTGTTTTTATTTTATTTAAAGATTTATTTTTATTTATCTATGCATACAAGAACTATGGTCTAGGCCAGCGGTGCAGTGGGTGAGAGGATTCACCAGAGACAGACTGGGGAGCAGAACAGGTGGATCTACTGAAATTCACTGCTGAGGGGAGCAGCAGGCAAAACAGGAGAGGTCTGCTTTGCCTTATGTGGGTCAGCGCCCTGGCTGGGGATCGAATTATGCATGAGAGTTTTTAAAATCGCCCCCAGGTGATGCCAGTTACAGTCTGGACTGAGAATTTGGTACTGAAGAGAGAAAATTTTTCGTGACTCCCTACTGCTTTCCACTGATTGATGCTCCTGAATCCTGAATATCTTGGCACCCTAGAAACTGTCATCCTGATTGGTCTGTGGCACGTGACCACATGAGCATGACAGTGGAGCGGACTGGGGTCTTGTTCCAGGACCCTCTGACCCTCCCACTTTGTCTCAGAGAGATGGGACTACAGAGGGTGAGCTCCCTGAAGCCCCAGGCTCCCTCTGTGCTTGGGGAGACCCTTGAAGTTGGCTTCTCTCTGAACCTCCCACCTAGACCCATGCCTGACCTTTTCTGCTTCCGAGGCCCTTTGCCTCTTTGGCTGGAGGTCAGGGGCAGGACAGCACTCTTATCCCCACTCCCCAGGCCTTGCTATAGGGACTTGGATGACAGGGACCCTGCTGGGCTCCCCACCCCCGGGAATCTCGCTTCAGATAGCCCCTCCCTTTCTGTGTCCTGACTAGCAGCCAGGTCACCATGTATCCACTCACAGAGGGGGACACGCCGCGGCCCTGGCTACCTGGACAGCGGGTGGAGACCGTGCTCTGTCACTCCTCCCAACAGCCACTCAGCACCAGCAGCCTTTCTTCCCAAAACAGGAATCAGATTCAGAGGGGAAGATGTGTGGAAGATAAGATCGTTTTTCAATATAAGATTTATTTATTCATGCATACAAGAACTGGAGTGTAGGCCAGAGGTGTGGGGTAGTTAGAGGGCTCACCAGAGACAGAGTGGGGAGCAGAACAGGTAGATCGACTGAAGTACACTGCTGAGGGGAGCAGCGGGCGAGGCAGGAGAGGTCTGCTGCGCCATGTGGGAAGCTCCAACTCATGCATGCCACAGTGGCTGGTGATAGTTTCATAGGGTTGAGACTTAACCCCTTGTACCACCAGGGAGGCCCAGATTCTTGTTGGTTAATAAGGCTCCTAAGTCTCTTAGAAACTTTAGATTCTCTTCCTCTTGTTTTCTGTTGTGACAGGAACTTTATTGTCGCTTTGCAGCAGGAACGCCGTGAGGGACACAACAGTCATGGAGCAGGTTTGCGTGGCAAGACTCTGTTACTTGAGCAGAAGTTCTTGTTGCATTTATTGAAATCATGCAGGCTAGTAAAAGCTGATCATGCGACAATGTTATGGGGAATAAGGTCCGGAGGGTGGGATAGAGATGGGGGGCAAAGTTTTATGAGGGACAGGGAAGAGGACATCGTGACTACACATCAAGAGACATTTGCGTCAGCAAAGTGTGATGTTATCACAGGCAGAGTTATCTGAGACCGCCAGGGAGATAGTCACGTCATCAGGTCAACAGCAGCTGAGGTGTCCCTGGGGCCCACCTCGAGACTATACTCCTCAGGTAGTCAAGGAATGCTCTGCTGTGATCTGCAGATAGCAAATAGGTCACAGTTGCCCATGAGTAGCCAGCTCACAGCAACCCACATTTTTCCTTGTTACTTCTTTGTTGAAGTAAATTGGTCATTGGTCTTGGAGAGTTAGTGTCCCATAGTCTGGCTTTTGTTGTCTGCATCCCAGTGGTGGTGGATCATTTGCATCTCTGCTCCATGTATTTTATTTTATTTATTTATTTATTTTTTATAATATATATTTTTATTGTTATTTATGTCTTTTACATTTTGCATTCCCCTTGGGTAGCCCACCACCAATTCACCCGTGATCCATCTCCATGGTCCCTTGTATTTTAAAGGAAAAAAAATCTAAAGGGATAAATAACAACCTAATGTCCTTACCCTAATAAAACTTTTTTATCGCTGTGCCCTTCTAACTCCTCTTTCAAGCACATATGTTGTGTTTAACACTACCCTGTACATACTTCTCATGCTTCTATGCAGAATTTTCATAATTAACACTCTTAATAGCTACTAACTATTCCAGAGTGATGTTCTGCATGAATCATTCTCCTACTGCTGAATATTTAGGTTTTGCCTAGTTTTTCACTCTGATAGAAAACACTAAATCTTTCATGTTTCTGGTTTAATTATTTCTTTGGAGAAAGATGTTCTGGAGGGAGACGGATGGGCCAAAGAGTGCCCAAATCACATTCATGATTGAGAATAGAAAGTTTATGATGATTGTGCATATTCTGTACATATTGACAAGGTGTCTTCTCAAAGTGCTGTTATCGCTGTACCCTGTCACCAGCAATGTCTGTGTGAACTCTACCTCCATGCCTGTGTCTGCAAAGCTTCCTCTCTTGCAAGTCCACCCCAATTTAGTGTCTGTGAAGCAATGCTGTGGTCGAGTAGAAATGACCACAAATGCATTAATACCTTTCCCATGTGAACCTGGAGTGGCTTTGGTGATTTGACCAATTGCAAGACCACAAGTCGTGTTGTGGAACATCTGAGCTAGGTTATAAGAAGCCTTGCAACTTTTCTGTCTAGGTCTCTTGGAATGCTTGCTCTGGGGGCTGCCAGAAAACGTGCGTGAGTGCCAACCACACCAAGGAGATGATGGTGCTGGAGAGGCCTGGGCTGGAGCACTCGCTGGTCCACAGATGCAGCCAAGCCCAGCCTGCTGGCTCCCCAGGCACCGGGCACGTGAGAGCGTCCTTGGATCCTCTAGACTCATTTGCCTGCTGGGTAGGACTGCGAGCCCGCAGATACACACCGTTAAGAGTGAAAGTGCTGCCCAGCTGAGCCAGTCCAAATTCCCGACCATAAAGCCATGAAGCACAGTAAACTGGTTCATGTTTTAGGTTTCAGTAGAGTTTGTTTTGCGGCAAGAGATAAAAGCAACATGTGTCTTTATGATCTCTTTTATTATTATTATTCTTGTAGTAAATGCTATGTCTTCTTGATTTACATTTTTTGTTTGCATTTTCCCGGGTATTTGGATTTGTGACTCTTTCCCCCACTTTTGTAAGTTAGTCTTGTTTTGTGTCTGGGTGGGACTCTGGCTCCTCGTTTACACTTACACAAACTGTCTGGCACCCTGTGTGTCTACTCTCCACCCCCATCAATAGGACTCTGCTGCTGCCAGGGAGATTGCTGACCTTGAGGAGACCTTGAGGTCCTTTCCAATTCTTCCATGATTCTAAGTGTCCTGGATGGTGGAGGCAGAAAACAAGGTTTGCTATTTAAATCCCATGCCCATATCCAAAAGGTCATGGCATATTGAATGCTACAGATGAAATTTAAAAATTAGGTGGATACTAAGCATTATTTCACAAGGAGACCCTTGTAAGTAGATCCATAGCAACCTGAAAACCCAGAAATAACAGAATCTTTAAATCCCATATAGCTTCTGCAACAATATAATTTGGATTTTGTGCCTTAAGCAAAACTATATTTTTACATTTGAAAATATTTTATACTTATTTCATGAAACAGGAATGTATTCTAAAGACACAATAATTTGGACAATAAAATGGGCAGCTTTTCATTTTAACTCTGCCCTAAGCTCTACTAATGACATTTCTTCCCAGTAAAAGCATTAATGGCACCTACTGCCTTTGGGCTGGAAAATTGAACTTTTTTAAAAAAATAGAGGTATAATAATATTCAAAAAAATTGAAAACAAGTTAAAAATTCATAAACCTGCCATTTTGACATAGTGACAACCATATCTTATGTTCCCTTCCTGTTTTTACAAATCATCTACGTACAAACATTTCTCATCTCTTTTGCTTAATACTTTATAATAAGTATTGTCTATGATCTTTCATAAACTTTATACCCATCATGTTCAATAGCTATAGAACATTTTCTTCAAGGCTTATCCATAATTTATTTAACCATCCTCCCTTCCCCCTCTGAATATTTGGGCTGTTTCCAGCTTTTTACTAAGCAACTCTTTGATGAATATTTTTCTGCATATGGCTTTTTCCATATTTCAGGGTATTTTCTTAGGCTAGCTTCCCAGAAAGGGATTATTGAGTCAAAGTGTATGAACATTTTTATGGCTTCAAAGTATCTTTTGAAGAAGGTAGGTGTTCCATCTCATGAGGTTCAGAAACATAAAAGAGGAAATTTGGCTTCAAAAAAATCCTGTGTAACACATGTATATAAGAATTTGGGCAAAAAGCTGTTCTCATATTTTTTTTGTCATTAAAGCTTGCCCTTTTCAATTAAAAAAATAAAGTTACCTTTTAATGAATTTAGTTTTGGAGTCTTTGCTGAGATGTTTTACCCTTCTGAGCTGTTCTAAGAAGAATCAACAAAACACAGCTTTACCTTTTCTTAATGACTCATGTGACCAGCATAACCATCAGCCACCCCCCAGGTTTCACACCCACATGCTGAGCTGGGTGAGCTCCTTGCCCCACCCCAAAGCAGTTCCAGAGGGGGAGCTCCCACAAGGTCTGCTTGCCGCTGGTCTCCGGCTCTCTGCATCGACACGTTGTGCGCCCCTTCTTGGGCCCCACCTGCCTGATTGAAGATGCTCATGCCGTCTGTCTCTGATCTTTCCTCTTTCCCACAGACCACCCTGGGGATCTGAAGGAATTTCCTCAACCCAACAGCAAGCCACCTGCATTGGTGACAGTCCCTCAGCCAGAGGCCTGGGCACATCTACTCGGGAAGCACAAATGTTGCGGTGGTGGTACACGCACCCTGCTCTTGCAAACTCACAGTTCCCTCCCTAGGAAGTACCTAAGACTCCTGTGACTTCCCACACAAGGGTGAAAAGTCTCAGGTGTCTTTTATGTATCACCTGTCTATCGAGGAAGGGGACAGTCGTTCTTTCATAAAGCCTAGGTGCCTTATTGAGGGGGTGGGTGGATGAATGTGAGACCAGAAGACCTAAGTTTAAATTCCCACTCTGCTCTTTCTTAGCCTATTGACCTTGAAAACTAACCCTACTTAATCCTCATGATTCTCAGTTTCCTTATCTCTAAAAGGGGCTAAATACATTTGCCCTGCCATCTCCAGGATTGTTGTGTTGGTCACCCAGGTAAGCAGAAATCGAGGAAACTATAAGGGTCCCTACCTACATGGGTTGTCATAAACTTGTTTAGATTGTCAGAACAGACCTGCTTAGCCATGGAAACCAAGGTTTTCGTTTGTTAACTTTTAGGTGGAGAAACACAGGAAACGTAATCCTTAAAAATGGGAGTCGTGGCAACGCTGGGCTCCCCTGGACCTGGAGCAGTGTAGGGAGTGTTTGCCAAGGTTTTTGGTGGCACAGGGTCTTGTAGAGGAAGGAAAACGTGTGTTGCTTTGTTAAAGAGGATATTGAGTCATAAAGTCCAATAAGTGGGAAAAGACATAACTCAGTTTTGTCTGGAAAGGCAGGGCAAGGGCCACTTTTTCTGAAAGTAATTGGTGCCACCTTGTAGAAGTGGATTAAGAAGACATGGCATAGATGCACTATGCAATACTATTCAGCTATAAAAAAATGATGAACTCTTGCCATTTGTGACAACATGGATGAAACTGGAAGGGATTATGCTAAGTGAAATAAGTCAGAAGGAGAAAGAAACACAGGCTGATTTCACTCATATGTGGAATATAGAGAAAACAAACAAGCAAAAACCCACAAAGGAACTGGATAATTTAAAGCAAAATAAACCCTAGAAATATGACTGCAGAATTGAGGCTACTAGAGGGGGAGGGTGGATAGAAGTGGGAGCAAAGGAGGAGGGGCCCAATAGTCTAGGGTAAAGGGCTGTGGGGTGCTTGAATGGTGGGGATGCTGTGGTAGTGCACATCTGAAGAGGTGTCAACCTGTTCCCCTAAATTGTATGCAGTGTTGTAAATCAATGTTACCTCAGTAACGGAGAAAAATAATATGTTCATATGACGATTGTTGGGGTGGTAAAAACATTAGAGGAAGCAGTTGGAAGAAGGAGCAGATGATTCGCGACTGAGACCTTAGTGGTCAGAAGGTGGTGAGGGCAACTGGTTGGACTGGCCCTGGGCCTCTTGGGCAGAATCTTCTCTTGCACTTTTTCTGCCATATGAGAACCCAGCCTGCTTGGACATGGAAGCAGGGAGGTGTGGGACCAATCTGGATTGGAGAACCAGCCTGCTGACTTTAGTGCCATGCTGTGTGGTTCAGTGACGGTGCGAATACTCCCTGCAGCTCTTTTGGTTATATTGAGGGCCCCCAGCCTATGCCACTCCACTTGCCCTGTGGCTTGTTCCATTGTCCAGGGTGATCTAAGAGCATCCAAATGAATCAGATGCATCATTCCCGCTGGGGGAAACACATGGGCCCCCTGGCCAGAGCAGGCCCCTGTACAAACCATGGGGCTTAGTGCTGAACAACTGTTTCTCTTTGGGCAACTGTTTCTCTTCTGGTTTTTGGAGACAGACTAGTTTAGTTCATCAGAATTCACTGGAACTTTGCTTCAGCCCTGAGGTTTTTAAAGTCAAATAGTGTGGGTTAAAGCAGACAAATAATTCTTACAATGAGATGCATTCCATATTCCCACCCACTGGGTTGATTAAGAATTTCGAAAAGATCGCATCCTAATATGGATTTTGGCCTATTTGTGGGTCATGAAATTTATTTAATAGGTTTTGATCCATCTGGCTTTTTGTTTGTTTGTTTGTTTTAATCAAATGGAATGGAACAGAATAGAGTAGAAAAACGTCTGAGTTCTCAACATGAACAAATAAGACAAATAGAGCTACATGAAACTTTTGTTCCAGATGACTGTGTTTATGGAACTGTGAGGACAAGGGTGTTTGTCAAAGTTTGAAAGCCACATTCTGCTAGCATTTCTCCATGGCACAACTGGCTGGAATACTTGTGCGTTGTATACACTGCCTCTTGCATTTCAGAATTTAGCATACCTGATTTCTACTTACCAAATGCCAGTAGCATCCCCATTCATTGTGACACCTTTCCAGATACCCCCTAGGGGTGCTATTGACAAAATGCTTGAGCCTATCGGATGAAGAAAGAGGAAGCTGCTCATTTTAGTGAAGTCCAGACAGAGCAGATTTCTGAAGGACAGCTAGCTAGCTGCTGGACAGTGTGTTGGGGCTGGCGGGAGGGGGAGAGAGGAGCTGTACTTTTTGTCATATGTGCCACTGGTCACTCTCTAAAGCAAAATGTGGTCCTGCCATTTGAGGACATCAGTTCTTAATAAGACTTAATAAGAGGCCTCCCTGGTGGCACAAGGGGTTAAGTCTCAGCCTATGAAGCTATCAGCAGCCACTGTAGCACAAGTTCAATCCCCAGCCTGGGAGCTTCCCACATGGCACAGCAGACCTCTTCTGTATAGCCCACTGCTCCCCTCAGCAGTGTATTTCAGTCAATCTGCCTATTCTGCTCCCCACTCTGTCTCTGGTAAATCCTTTCACATCCTCCCCTGCCCCCGCCACACCTCTGACCTACCCCCCAGCTCTTGTATGCATAAATAAATTTAAAAAATCTTTTTTTTTAAAGACTCAATAAGACTCCTATCACTTTGGACAGATTTCATGACCTACACTCTGGGTATCACAAGGACACATAGCAACTCTCCTTGAGACAAAAATAGCAATTAACGTTAGTTCTTCCATATTTGCCATACCCTTATTTAGAGATCAGGGAAATGACAGTTATCGTCTGGTGTACTGATGAAGGGACACAGGTAGGATGGAGGGCAGGCATCCCATAAGTGTGGGGATTTGTCCACTTCCTCTTTCGTAGGCTATTTTCTCTAGTCAAAGGGGATCCAGGTGATTGCTTAGTTAGCTAGTGAGATAGCTTCTGGCCTCCATCTTGCAGTGCTTATACACTCATTTCTCTGTCTTGACCTGGGATCTAGCTGCTCTCTTGAGGAGCACAACCCAAACAAGGAGGGAAGGGGGAGTGAGGCAGGGAAGGAGGAATCTCAAATGAGGTATCAAAGGTAAATGTGGGATTTCATTCTTGTGGATTTTCTTTGGAAAAAATGCTTTTCAGGATGGTTCATCTGGGAAAGGAAGGGAATAATATCTATTCACTGGATTCCATTTCTCATAATTCAGAAGCTTACTCCATATTGTTTCCTTTGTGTTTGCAAGTTATTCAGGCATGGGTCCTAAATCATTCCTGCAGCACCTCACACCTCTGGAGACGTCCAAAAGTGGGAGGAGAGATGTACATAGAAGGGGCAAAAGTTAAGGCCTCAGGTTGTGCCCATGGTTGGCTGGAGTCCATATCGAGTTGGTCTCTGCATCTTCAGTAGTTGGAGCACGTGGCCCCTGAAGGCAGGGAATGCCGGGAGGATTCGAAGTGATGCATTAGAGATGGCAAGTACAGCCCACCCCTTGTAGTACTTGGCTTTGCTCACGTCCTCCCAATAGAACCAGCTCCTATTCTCTACTATGGGACCTTTGATTCTGGGAGGACAAGGCATTTTCAATTATTTTATAAAAGGCAAGGTACAAGTTCAGTCAGCTAAAGATGAGAGCCATCTGAAATCTCTTAAAAGATTTAAGGCAAGAGAAAGTGAAACACACTCTAGTCTCCAGCTGGAGTCAGTACAATTTCCCTCTTCCATCACTCTCTCCAGCTTTCCTTTATTTTTGGCCCACACTTTGCCTAGTGAAGCGGTCTGGACCTTTATTCTTTAAGGGTCTGCCTTGATTGTTTTATTTGCTCATTTACCATCATTATGGGATATAAGCACTTAGAAATGCCCCACAAAATTTCTTGAGGACACGTCTCGTGGCCATCAGGTTCCTCATCCCCGTGAATATAGCCAGCACTTTCTTCGTCTGCAGGCTCACTGGCGCGAGCATTTCAAAGTGGCCAAGTGGTAGTCTCTAGTTTCAAGTTTAGTGGTCTTACTATATCCCCTGAGGCATTCTTCCCCTGGAAACCAGCATCTCTACTCCAGAAAAGTGGAGGGTTTTAGAGGACCACAGGGAGAATGAGTAAAAGGGTTCAACCCTACCTCTGAATCCTAGACCCAAGGATAGTGTTTGTTGGGGACGCAGAAGCACAAACCACCACGGGTCCAACATTCTGGAGGGGAGAATCCCAGTGCTACACCATGTACCTCCCTAAGCTGGAGTCTCAGCTGAGGCTTCAATAGACTCCCCCACCACCGTATCAAGCTAGCTGCTTCTGGGTGATGAAGTTTCTTGGTCATTCCCCCAGTGCCATACCTCTTTTGCCATAAAACGAGCCCCTTTATCTGAGGCAATGTTGGATGGCAGACCATGTGATAAATAACTAAAGTGCTCTTGGTGCTGACTAAGGTATTGGGTCTGGAAAGGCAAACGCACATCCAGGTAGGTATCGATGCGGGTAAAGAAGGTTGATCAGGGAAAGGCATGAAGAAATGAACTTGTCATCAAGTGGCTGGCTTTGAGGAATGGTGCCACATTGCGGCTTCAGCGAGGGTCTCTGCAGCTGCTGGGTTGGGCATTGAGAGATGCCATTTGCTAGATCTGTTTTAGAGGGAAGGGCCTATGCTGCTGGGTCCTTGCTGAGCATTTTCCCCTGCCATCATGTCCCTCTGTTTACAGCTCCACCCTGTCCACCCTGGGGTAGCCAGAGAGGCTGGCTGCCAGCCACAGGATTAGTCACTGTCCATGTGGCTGTTGAAAGTGGACATTCTCTGGTGAGCACTGTGAGATACAAAGACCAACCTATTTTGTACCTGTTCCCATAATCAGTCACATAACTCTCCCCTCTGTCTCCTCTGTCCCCAATCATCCAACCTTTCAAGCCCCAGACTGACATCCAAACCATATGTCCGCAGCTCAGGCACTTACGTAAATCTGTAATTTAGACTGTGTCTCCCTCCCTCAAACTGGTTGACCAAGTGTATTGCTTATAGTTCTACCCACTGAAAGGAATTCTCTTCACCATTGACCTTTGGGCTATGCAATAACAGTCCATTTGCAGTTAGTACTAACACCTCTCCTCCCACCCCCAACTCAGCTCTACGTGGCCCAAATTCATGCTTTCTTTGTTTATTGGTTATAGGAAGTCACCCAGGGAGCTAAAAGTATACGTTGAAAAAAAATGCTGGTACAAAGTGGTAAGGGCTTGGGAATCTCAGCTACCTGTTCACATGATTTACTGATGCCTTCTAGACCTGCTTAGGTCTAGAAGTAGACAAGACAGTAGACCTTTTAAACAGTATTTATTTAGAATACACACTTGGCCTCTGGCAGGACCCTGTCATTAGCTACTTGACTTGTGGAATTTGGTAGGAAAGGTCAAGTGGAAGTTTTATAATCGCCTCCCTTTCCGTCTCCTAGGGTAAACCAGAAGCAATACCATTTCCCAGGAAGTATTTCAGAGATTAGAGCCATTAAGACTTAAACAGTGCAGGGGTGGTCAATCCCATTTCCACTAATTCACCAACTCCTCTGCAAAAGTCACTGGACTGAGGCAGATAATAATGGGTTGCCATAAACTTGGTCAGATGGCAGCCTCGATTGCAGCTGCCATAACAGATGGGGTGTCTTTACTGGAGCACATCAACACGGTCTGGGGCAAGTGCAGTCCCAGTCCGGCTCCTATCAGTGGGGAAACCTGAGAGCAATTTGCAAGGAGAGTACTACATGTTCACTTTTTGTCTCAGGGCTATGCTAACTCTCCTGTTCTATACTCTGTGTTACATGTTAATATATCATGTTGCATATCATTACAGCATAGTCCATAGGACTTTTTCATCCTGACATGCCACAGACTATAACATTACTGATATCCTGCTAACTAGACTTGGTGAGCAGGTCTAGAAACAGAATGGCAACTGCTTTAGCTACCTTGTTAGGGACATGGGAGAGAGTGAGAGATAAATTCCACCACCTACCTTATTCTGGGTAATACAGACAGCGGTCTTAGGTGTTAGGGAGAAAAATCCTGGGGAGCAGAAGTGGAAAAAAAAAGGCAGTGAGGCAGGGAAGGACCAAGAAACATTAGCATGACTGATCACTCAGTGTCAAGAGACCACCTTCTTGAGAAGCCTCATAAATGACTTTCCCAGCACGGTGCACCCAGAGTAGGTAGATGTATTTCTGATTTACATTGGCTGAGAATTTGCTTCCTGGGGTGTTATTTCCACTGCCTGGTCAGGCTGTGCACACAGCGTGATCAGCAGAGGGCCGGACCTCAGCAGCAACAGGGAATCCCCGGGGCAGGAAGCCAGAAGTGTTCAATGTGCCCTTGGGGCAAGAGGGTGTGAGGGGCATGGAGACTGTGGGGGCCGGGGCTCCCACCCACTGGAAAGGAGGATGAGGCTTTTATCCACCACTCCTTCAGGCATTGGCTCAGAGCTCAGCATTGGGGGGGTGTGGGGGGAGGTGTGGGGGTAGAGCAGGCTCCAAGCTCCAGGGAAAGCGCAGGTCAGGGGAAGCAGGTGCAGGCAGTTGGAAGGCCAGGCCCTCAGTGCACATACTGGAGGTGAGAGTGGGGGTACCGGGCACTGACAGTGGCTCCAGGAGGTGTCAGACATAACCCCTCCTTTTTTTTTATGTTCTCTTTCCTCTGACACTGTCAGATTTTCAAATTCATCATTCCTGTGTGGAACAAATCAGCTCTTAGCCTGTGCGCACCTTTTGCTCATCAGAACAGAAGGGTCCTCCCTGCATGGCAGCTGTGAGTGTATTCGCATTGTTGCCCTCACTACACAGGACTTCCCTGCCAGAGAAGTAAAGGAAACTGGCTGTATTATATATATCTTGGACTGGTCAATAGGATCACAGTCAAATCTACCAATCAAAATGCAGCTCTGCCTTCATCCTTCAGGTAACATACAAAACTGAGGGGGAGCAGGTTGTTTCATAATGGCACATAAGTTTTCATTTTTTTCAGTGCAGATATACTTTTTTATTTGTTTATTAAATATGTAGAAATAGGTTCTTCCATGTTTCTTGAAACACAGAGCATATCTCCTCTCTATATATCCCATTTTTACCTATTGTACTTCTCTCTTCCATATAAGAAAAGTTAGAATGCATGTGTGATGCTAAATGGCAAATGATTTGTAGCCTTGGTGTTGGGGAACAATAGGAAGTGGTGGGGACTAAAGCAAACTGGAGAACAAATAACCTTAATCGAAGGCAGTAGCCGTTTTCAATGCCAATCAATCACTGACAGAGTGAACACAGGTCCCACAATGTTGGATGAAGAAATAAAAAAAAAGTGAGACAAGGGCAAAATTTGTCCAACCTTACTCTAGCCAGGGTCAGAACTGATCTGGAATCTTAGCTCCTGACCCTCCAGACCAGACCTAGCATTAACCCTCATGCCGCCAGTGTGGTTTTGCTCCCGGGGTTAGGGAGCAGGTCTGATGCTCTTATTCATGGTCATGGATGAGTTAGTGGTGAAGAGTATGGGTTTTAGCACTGTCAGCACACTAATCTGGGCATGTATTAATCATCTCATCATCTATGAAGTAAGGATCATCGCAGAATCCCCTTTCCAGGGATGTTGGGATTGAATGAGATAGCACAGGAGAAGCACGCCTGCTTCACCTTCTCCTCTGCTGGACTGTACTGCGAGCATGCCTGGGCAGGGGGAGGTTCACTGTCCATTTGGGCAGATGGATAAAGAGAGTTTGGAGCCCTCAGCGGATTTTTACAGGCCTCTAATGTTGGAGCAGGAAACTCCCAACACAGGCACACCAGGCAGGGATGCCAGGCAGGGGGCGCTGGGAGGCTCAGGAGTGCCCTCAGGCCTCCACAAATCTTTGCTCTCTCTCTTGCCTCTCTCTGGTGTTCTCCCCCTCAGTCTTGTAGTCTTGTGGTCTCAGCATGAGATGCTACTGGTGTGAGGGCGTTAAAAAGCCTGATTTAACTTCATTTACCCTTTAAGGGCTAATGCAAATGGCCTTCTCACTTGGCAGTTGGTGACTTGTCCTCTAGAATGGGAGACCAGATGAAAATCAGGAACTGACCACAAAGCCAAGGCACATGGTGGCTACTTGGTACATCAGAAAGAGAGGCCCTTGGGGTTTTCCTGGCTCACAGCTGTCAGGTCTCAGCCAACCTCAGTGGTACCTCCCCTGGCACAACATCTTGAGCCACAGTGCCTGGAGGTAATCACCGTAATAAAAGCCACCATTTGAGCATCCAGTCTATGCCCGGCCTCATGCAGGCTTTTTTTTGGGGGGGAGGGGCGGTAGTTTGCCCTGAGCCCTCCCACCCGCCACATACCACTGGAGGCTTTGGAGGCCGAATCTGGTTCGATTCCCCGTGTCTCACAGTGCCTGGGTCTCCCCTCAGACCGTCCCTTCGTGCACACAGTGTTCACTGGAATCTCCTACTACCAGGTAATATTTTAGGCAGAGAATGAAACAAATATAAACTCTTGCCCTCCTGGAGCTGACATTCTATTGGTGGTTGGGGGGAGTAGACAAAATATAGAGAGGAAAACCTTGGAATATTAGATTCTTTACAGATTGTATTAGGATTACCTTTACTGCATTTTTTTATAGTATCACTTATTCCTCCTGGGTGGTCAAGCAAGTGCATAGTCAGGCTCTAAGGAAGGGCACAGCTGCAGGAGCTCTGGCCATCTGGGTAACCCTGGGAATGCGCCCCACCTCTTGAGCCTCAGTTTCTTCTGTCATTTAGGAAAATAACAGGGATTCGAGGCTCCCTGGGCCATTGTGAAGATTTCGTTTGTCCCGTTAGCTCGTGAAAGGAGAGTTTTGCTGGAGGGGCAGCCCCTGACAGGCCAGACCAGACGTGCAGGAGGGAGGGAGCTGTGTCCCGCTGATTCGCAGGAGCTTTGGCTGGGGGGCTTTTCTGGAAGGTTACTTAAGGCCGCCCAGAGTGGAAGCTGCTGCCAGAAGCTTGCGTATTTCGAGGGTGGAGAGGGGCGTGGGGAGGTCGTCGGCGCCGCGGGGATGCCCGGGGCTTGAGTGCGCCGCCGCTGCCTGAAGTGGGGCGCGGCGTGGTGCGCGAGGGAGCGCAGGGCGAGGCGGAGTCGAGTTTCAGAGCGCGCGGGTGACTCAGGGCGCGGGTCGGGCGCCGGGATCCTGCCCGCCGCCGCCGCGCTGCCCAGCGCCGCCTTTGTTCCAGCAGGAAGGGCGAGCGGCGGCCAGCGCACAGCGCTCCTCCACTCTCCGCCGAGCTCTGCCGCTTTGCGCCTTCGGGGGCTTCGCAGACCCGCGAGATGGCGCCAAGGTAGGACCCGCATCCCTGCGCCGCGGCTCCTCAGCCCCTCTCGCGCGCCTCACCTTCTCTCCCTCGGCCACTTTTTTCCAGGAGGAACGGGCAGTGCAGGCGCCTGCTGTTGGTGCTTTTAGGCTTCGCGTTTCTCCCCACTGTCACCCGGACCCGCGCCAGTACAGGTAGGCGACTCGGCCTGAGAGTGGCACAGGCTGCCTCGGCGCCCTGGGGAAGTTGGTCTGGCAGTGGGCGCGGCTGCGGTGCGCGCCTCATTCCTGGACATAAAAGGGAGTCCTCGCCGCTCGTTGTCTGCTGGTGGCTTGCTCGAGGATTCCCCGGGGCAGTGCAGGAGCTTCGGGCGCCGAAAGGGAATCGCTGGGTAGGCGGCGAGGGGGAAAGCTGTCTGTGCGCCCGAGGTGGCTGAGCTGGGCGCGGCTTCTCCAATCTTGGGCAGAGAGAAACTTTTTTAACTACAGTGACAGCAGCCAGCGGCTCCTCAGGGGTAGTTCGCTCCAGCTCACCCAGCGCCCAGGCTCAAGCTGTGCGTGCTGTCTGCCTGTTTGTAGGGACAAAGCGTGTCCCCTCCCTATCCACAGGTGCAGAAGCATGACCACCCGCAGAGACCCCTGGCGCCTTTGCCTCTCCAGAAATAACGGTCTGAATTGCCCGATGCCTAACTTAGCGCGCAGTTATGGAGGGAGTCACTTCCACCTTGGGCACCATGAGAGATGAAAAGAGCTGGGCAGTTTGATGAATAGTCAGAAAAGATTTTGGTTAAGATGTCGTGAATCTGCTTGGGTTTGGATTGTGCCTCCGTTGGTGATCTTGGGCACTCCTCTGTGCCTAAGTTTCCTCAGTTGAAAAAGGAGACTAATTCTCCTTTTCGCTTTGCCCCTATTGTGAAGATTAGTTAAAAGAGAGATTAGAAATTACATGATTTTCACACCGGACACGTAGTAGGCACACAGTAAGTGATGGAAATTACAGCTGGATGCTTGCAGTACTGTGTTGGAAGCATTGTAGGCATTCTCATGGAAGAGACCCTGGGGGTGAGAGACCGTGGGAAGTGGCCAGTCCAAAAGGCAGGACTTGAACACAGATCTCTGGACTCAGACCCTTCACCATGCAGTTCTGCTGGAGAATGACATTCTCCAAACAGTAGTCTCTAACCTCTTTCGAGTTTAGGAGACTAATGGAGTCTCCATAAAATAAGTGTGTAAGGGAAGACGGGGAAACCACCTCTGCCCCTCTAAAGGAAACAGGGTTGGGTGGGTGTTTCGGTTAACTATTTGTGTGCCTAAGGAAGCCTGCTGCAGCCTAGATCATTGTCACCTTGGGAACAAGATCCAAATTCCGTGACAGCTTTTTCTTTCACAGTCCAGTCTGGCATTTCTTGCAGATCAAAGGGCAGCTGGAGTTTAGTTTTGGCTTCTCCGCATCATAGCTCATGGAACATTGCAATTTTGCATGTGATATAAGTTACTGCCAACTCAGTGGCAGAGGGCAGCTTTGGGCTATTTTGTGTGTGTGTGTGTGTGTGTGTGTGTGTGTGTGTGTGTGTGAATTTTGCTGTAGCTCTCATCCCTGAAAGAAAAAGGATTCTGGGAAAGAAATTTTGGTGTTTCTCTTCCTGTGTTTGTAGGCTGGATTCCTTGATATCAGGTTAGAACTGTTGTGAGGTCCAAAGTCCCAAGGAGCCTCAGCTCCTGAAAGTTTCCTACCTCCCCCCTTGTCACAGTGACCCTATCCCCCACATGGATTCCTGTGTCTAGCTGAGGTGGTAGAGTTTGTATCATTGGAACACCCGCTGTGTCAGATGATAAGGTGGTTGTTAGATGATAAGGAGGCTGTTGTGGGGGCAGGGATGAGTGTCACAAGTAATTCATTCCTGATAATAAAACACTGATAAGTGCAAATAATTTACTCTTCTTTAAACTTTTTGCTGTGAAATATAACATCCATTCAGAAAAGCACACACAATTAGTATAATCCAATGATTTGTCCCAGAGCCAACATCCATGGAACAGATCAAGAAAAATCATTACCCGCCCCCAGAAGCTACCTAGTGCCTCTTGTTTACCTTCAGAGGTAATCATCATCTTGATTCTTATAGTGATAACTTCCTTACCTTTAGAAAATAACTTTACTGTCAAAGATGTATTTCCAAATCCTAAAGTTCCATTTTACCTAATTTTGAACTTTATACAATGGAGGATGTATTCTTTGATGTCTGGCTTCTTTTACTGAATGTTAAGTTTTTGAGATTCATTTATGCTGTTGCATGTGACTGTGATTCAATAATCTTTACAGTTGTATAATATTCCACTATATTAATATATTATTTACCCATATATTTCATTTATCCATTTTTCTTGAACAACATTTGAGTGGTTTCCCTTTTTTGCTAGTATAGTTATGTGTCTCTGGATATTCTTGAACATGTCTCTTGGTATACATGTGCACACATTTCTGTTGGTTCTTTATCTGGGACTGCAGTCCTGTTAACAGTGGATACAAATTCTGCAGCTGAGCAGAAAATGCCAGCACAGTTTCCATTATGATTGCCGAGGTACATGAGCACCAGCCTAATTTAAGAATCCCCTTTCCTTCACATTCTCACCAGCACTTGGTCTCATCACCAGGCTCAACTTCTAGTGGGTGTCTATTAGAGTCTTACTTTATATGTCTATTGGAGTCTTAATTTATATTTTCCTGATTATTAAGTTGATCACTTTTTCAAATGCTTTTGGACATTTGGATATCCTGATTTACTTTTTTTATTTAGGTGAAATTCATGTGATCTAAAACTAGCCATTTTTGTGTGTGCAATTTGGTGGCATTATTACATTCAAATGTTAAATAACCATCATCTCTAGCTAGTTCAAAAACATTTTCATTGCTCCAAAGAGAACTGTATTTTCATTAAGCAGTTACTCCCCATTTTCCCTATCCCCACCTCATCAATCCCTGGTAACCTCTGAACTGCTTTCTGTTGCTGTGTGTTTACCTATTCATTGGGTACCTATTATATGGGTATTTCATATAAATGGAATCATACACTTTGTGACTTTTTGCGTCAGACTTTGTTCACTTAGCGTAATGTTTTTGCACTTTATCCAAGTTGTAGCATGTGTCAGTACTTCATGGATTTTCGTGGCTTAGTAATATTCCACCGTATGGATATACCAGTTTTTCCATTCTTCTGCTGATGGGGACATTTGGGTTGTTTCCATCTTTTGGCTATTTTGAGTGTGCTATTAAGAACATTTGGGTACACGGATTTCTTTGAGTACTTGTTTTCAATTATTTTGGGTGTATATCTGGAAGTGGAATTGGTGGGTCATAGAGTAATTCCATGCTAGGTTTTGAAGAACTCCCAAACTACTTTCCACATTGGCTACACCATTTTACATTCCCACCAGCTCTGATTTTTCCATCCCTCTCAACACCGGTTATTTTCCCTTTTTTTATTTATGGCATTTTAGTGGGTGTGAAGTGGTTTTTCCCTCTGGTTTTGTTTGCATTCCGTGATGACTAAAACCATTGATCATATTTTCATGTGCTTATTGGCCATTTGTACATCTTCTTTGGAGAATTCTGAATATTAATCTATATGTATATTTATCTCTCTTCCCATGAAAACTCCTTGAGCCTGTGGGTCATGCCTCATTTGTCTAGTTGAACCTTGACCGTTTTGTCATTGGGATAAACAGTGTCCTTGGAAACATCTTTAAACAAATGGCCTTTGTTATCTTTTTGGATTTTTTAAAAAAGATTTAATGATGCATATAAGAGCTGGGGTCTAGGCCAGAAGTGTAAGGGGTGGTGGTGAGAGGATTCACCAGAGACAGACTGGGGAGCAGAACAGATGGATCGACTGAAATACACTGCTGAGGGGAGCAGTGGGTGAGTCAGGAAGAGGTCTGCTGCCCCATCTGGGAAGCTCCCTGGCCAGAGATTGAACTTGTGGCTGGAGATAGCTTCATAGTGCTAAGACTTAACCCCTTGTGCCACCAGGAAGGCCCCTCTTTTGGGATTATTCCTTTTTACTGTATTCCTCTAAATAGACTCATTCATCAAAAGAATAGAACTACTTAGAGAATTCTTATATATTTAGATGGCTCTTTCTAATATTCAGATTCAATCATGCCACTCCCTAGTTCAATTGCTTTGCTGGGTTAACAGGGGATGGATGGAAACTTGATCCTTGCCCCAGAGAAAACTTTGTGGTCTGGCTACTCTCTGCCTCCCAGTCTCCATTAACATGGAACTCTTCTACTTGGGCTGACACCAAACCACTGGCCAGTTTCTGAAAGAGATTGGGCTGCACCACCATTGTTTTTTTGCATAGGCCAACCCTTTTCAGGGAATGCCTTTCTTCTGTTCCCCCTGGAAGCCCCTGTTCCTCTCTTAAGACTCCCCTCTGCGAAGGCCTACCCTGAGACAGACATGCTGAGTGTCTGCGCTAACACTGATTCACCCACCCAACTCTCAGACTGGACCATGACCACTGATTACTCATCTGCCTCTCCTACTACACAGGAAGTTCTGGGAAGCAGGAACTGGGTCTCTTCCAACTCTGAATCCCAGTACTTAGTATGGTCTGGCAAGAGTGGGCCACTCTTGGTCAACTTGGTAAACTCTTTGAATCAAAGAAGGGATGAATGGGTAGGTCCAGTTGTGGTCTAGTGAGAATGAGCTAAACTTACCACATCCCCTGTGGTGAAAGTCATCTCAATTTTGCCACAACTCTCTCAAGTGTGGGGTAACTTATGGCTGAGTAATTAGGGTACATTATGTAGCTTTCAATTGTCTTTTCATTCATAATTTTAATAAATAATTAGACTGGAATCTATACAAACAATACTTTGCTCTTTATCTTTTTTCAGTATATTTAATTGCATAAACTATTTTCTTGTTTATGCCCATTCATCTTATTCTTCATAGCCATTTTTTGTTAAACATTGTACATTTATCTATTTTTTGTTAGTTTAATGGATGAACTTATTTTCCAAGTTTCTTTTAATGTCTATAGCTTGATTCATTTAAAATGGCCCATAGATTAGGGTATAATCTGAAGTTAGTGCTTTTCCACAGTAGTACCCAGCGTCCTCCAAAATACTAATACTATTTTCTCATCATTATGTAGCCCACCTTGTATCCCTAACTCAACTCAGCTCAACTTAATGTAACCCAACCTTTCAATCCAATTTATTTCGCACTTTTTGCATGCCATGGGCAATTTAAAGAACTGGACAAGGCAGAAAACTGATCTGAGGACCCGGTTATCACTCTCCTGTCTCACCAAAACCCCTTCCAGGTTTGGGGAGCCTAACTAGAATCTGATACAGGGAGCAGCCCTGCCATAGACCTCTCCAAGAGTCACTTCTCTCATCACGTGAAGGACTCAAATGGGAACCAGCTTAAAAGCCCCACCACCAGGAGCTCTTTTGCAGCTAGGCTCCTCCCAAAGTAAATATCTGTTAAAGTCTTCAAAACCATTTGCCCAGTTCTATGTTCTGGCTGCCATCACAGATTTCCAACTTCCTCCCATCCCCATACTTCCTGACTGCCTGCCATTTCTGAGGTCTTCCAGGGTAGGCGATTGGGTAGCACAAGTGCTGCATGAGACCCAGGAGCCCTCCTGACCCATCACAGTCCAGTGGTAGAGATGGCTGAGCAGCAGCTGGCCTGAATGCTAGGAAACTTGTCCCGAGTGTGCTAATACAGGTGCAGGCAAGCCTCCACACTCCCCAAATGGGGACATCCATTCCACCAGAAGATGGGGGGAAGGCGGAGGAAGTGAGCAGGCTTTGAAAGAGATTTGT